>UELW01000036.1:80000-110151 GCA_900490495.1 Danionella dracula | reverse complement strand
AGAGATATATATAGAGCGCGAGGAGAGACAGAAGATAGAGTTAGAAAGAGAGAAGCGAGAGAGAGAAAACAAAGAGAGGAGAAGAGAGGTAAAGACGAAGAGGAACAGAGGAAAAGAGAGGAGAGAGGAGAGAGAGAGGATAGAGCGAAGAGGGGAGACCCCGAGCGAGAGGACAGACGCGACGACTCGCCCCTGACGTCGAGTACGGCGAGCGGAGCTAGACTGCAGACTTCAGCTGAGAATGAGAGAACGAGAAAGGAGAAGACGTATCGGACGGTGACAGAGAGGGAGAGCGTGCAGACTGCAGAGGCCTTCTCCTGAGTGAGAGGCGCAGAGACGAGGAGTAGCTAGAGACGAGGGAGATGATACAGATCGCACTGTAGAAAAGGAAAGGAGGGTCAGGAGGTTGAAGAAAGTGAAGAGAGAGATTCACGTTGAAAACAATGGAAACAATGTAACCGAGTTGTATTTGGCGTGAACGAGGCGTTAGAGCGGCCCGGAGTTGGCGCTCGTTGTGGGCGTGGTGCGTACCTCTTGACGTCGTACAGCGTGTGCGAGACCCGCGTCGAGCGTCTGCAGCCCCCGCTCCTCCGCCAGCCCTCGGATCTCCGCCTCCATCGTAGCGTAGTACGGCTCCACCTCCGAGTTGAAGCTGACCTGCGTGATTCTCCAGCGCTCCACCAGATCACGCAGCACCTCCACCATCGAGCCGCGCACCACGAACAACCGCGAGCCTAGCGCCCGCAGGCTAGCGTCCAGATCTTCCAAGCTCTGCAGGATGAAGCGCCAGCGAGGGCGCCGATGCGCATCGCACGCTCCATGAACGCTGCATCCAGGATGTACACGGGGAAGATGGTGGCGGAGGATGCTAGCGCCCCCCTGCAGGGTGGGGTTATCATGGAGCGCAGGCCCTTACGGAAGAGGTGCAGGGTGCGGTGCGTCATGCTGACGAGGAACTGGTGCCGAAACTCAGGTGAAATCTGAAAGAGACCGTTACGTGTTTATTGTAGAAATATGAGCTCAGCCATCTTGTGTTTTCAGATATAAACAACTGATTAGCAATATTAGTTTTAATGCTAACATTTCATTGAGATTATCATTTTACTGCTCTGAGAACAAATGAACAACACGTGATGTAAACGAAGGAAATATATATATATATATATATATATATATATATATATATATATATATATATATATATAAACACTATTATTTACTCCAAAGGTTTTTAATATAGATGTAGTCCAACTCAATTATACAGTTGAAATCTCAAAAACAAGACAAACATTATATAAATTTTACGCATGTTAACAAACTCATTTAAATGCTAGTTCATAGTACTTTAACATGTAATTTAAACAAAAATAAGATTAATATCAACATAACACATCGATATTGTTACGTACACAAGGGACACGCTCTTAAGCACTCGAAAACATTAAGTTAATAATAAAGTTAGTTTAGATCAGGAAGTTAGCGCTGTAAGAGAATGTTGTACCAAAACAAAACAAACAATGGCGCTATTCTATGTTTTCGCGGCTTGTTTTTCTAAACAAACACTTCCACTAACCTTCAGATCTCCTCAGGGCCACGCCCATGAATAAACTCTCGATCCGCGATCAGAAATTGAATATTGAGAATGAAATAAAGATAAATATTCAGCAGAAAGCCGTTTTTACGCCTCGCTCGTTCGTGTTACGCCACGCTTCTGCGAGAACTAGCGCGCACGCTTAGCACGCGCCCGCCCCTCCTCGCGTGTTATTGGACGAGCCATCCATATGATCCTAAAACAACCGCTCTGATTGGCCGGTCTCACATTCCTTCGCACGTGATTGGACGAGGAGTGTGCGGATCAAACGTATAGCGCTCGGCGTTCTCCCCTGCCGTGAGAGGCTTTAACGCCATTCTTTTCACTTAACAATTCATCTAACGAAAGTTATTTGTTATTTGTCCCGAATAAGATTTCAAATGTGTTTTGGGGATCAAGTAGGTCAAACGGCGAATGTGGGTCAAATCGCGCCCTCTAGAAAGGGCGGTGACAATGACGCGCGATTAAAAAAAAGCTTTACAAAGATACAAAACTAACGTTAAACAAAAAAATTATGAGTTGATGTGTTTTGTTGTAACTGAATAATCTAGCAAACCTAATAAAAGACCGTAAAAGGAATTCCTTCAGAGGGTTTTTGGAGTTTTTCTTCCGCGTGACCGCAAGAGGCGGCCATGAGTAAGAGTTTATATAACATTATAAATTACATAATACGCGTTTAAAAAGAATGTATCTATAAAACAAGAGCACGAACTATATGTTTTTTTTAGACTGGTTTTTATGATTAAAGAGCTTTCCTTTAATGTGTTTAAATTAACATAGTAGCGACCTGTGTCTCTGTTTGAGAACATGTTGCATTGTGGGTAACCATCCACGTGGTTTGTGTGGTAATTGTTCCTTCGCTGTGTGTAAGATAATATATGAATGTGAATTAATAATAAATCTGCTAAGCTACTGCTGGATTCGTGACAGATCTATAACAATGCTCGGTCGCCATCTTCTCAAAGTGCAACAATATTTTTCTTTCTTCAAATATGTTATTCTTTATATTTAGCTATCCTACCAATATTCATGTATAATGTAAATATTTTAACTATTGTATTCCTACACTACACCGATTCATCGTAATGACAACTAACACATAATTAGTTTACATGTAATTTTTACCACCCCATTTTATTTCCTCATAACTTATTTATAAACCTTTTTTGAGGTACAATGCTTTTCTTCCTCCAGCTCTAAAATAATAAAGCGATTAGGATTATATCAGTTTTCTATGAGACTCTTATGGAACAGTTTTATTCCGGATACTCCGGTGAAAAACAGTACGATCATTACTCTTCAAATTCATGATCACAAATAATTTAGAGACGTTTCTTATAAGTTAATTCACAAGGTTTATTCAGATACGTGTTCTTTGACGAGGTTGAAAGTGATGGGATGTAAAAGCTCTTTCTGTGAACGTAAACCAGAAACAGCAGTTCTTTATTCTGCTGGTGACGTCAGGGATGTTGTAGAGCCATCTGTACGAGAACTTTTTTGTTCACGTATAAAAAATGAGATTTTTGGTTTCCATGGCCTTTCCAATAAGAACGAACAGCATCTTCTGCGTCTTGTTTTTTACTTGCCATCTCACATACGTAGATGCAAAATTCTAAATGCAAACGTTCCTTCCACAGATTTAACCTGAACTGAAATCTATTTCCACGAACGCCACGGCTCTGAGCAGCTCAATTTACTGAGAGACTTTATTGCTCTCCACCGTACCCCTCTGTTGTTATTTTATTTATTTTTGTTTTTAGTTATTCTATGTATTTTTTCATTACCTGTAATTCCAAATATCTGTCTTTTCAACAAAGTGACATAAAAGTAAAAAAAGAAAGAAAAAAAACCCTTCAGAACGGAATCCTCTTCAGTGTCATACCGACGCTTCATTAAAGAGGGCGTGGCCCACACGCAGTAACCCCCGCCCTCACATCGAGAGAACTCAGATTTCTCTCGCGGAGCCTCCGAGAAACCTTCCTCCACTGCAGAGCAAACACTGAGGATACGCAGAAATTCAACACATCTTTATTTTAATAACCATTCTTGTTTGTGATGATGTAATTATTCAAACAGGTGTGAGAGATAATTACAGCATTCCACTCTCGCACAGAAATCCATATTTTCAACCAAATTAAAAAGTTAAAATCTAAAATCCAGCATTTCAGAGATATATCAGTATGTGTGAGTGAATCTGGTGAGAAGAGATCTTCTGAAGACCTCAGATGCTCCCGTAAGAAGAGGAGACCTTCTAAGATCTCGATGCTCCCGGTAAGAAGAGAGATCTTCTGAAGATCTAGATGCTTCCAGTTGAAGAGGAGATCTTCTGAAGATCTTAGATCTCCCGGTAAGAAGAGAAGATCTTCTGAAGATCTCAGATCCTCCCGTAAGAAGAGGAGATCTTCTGAAGATCTCAGATCCTCCCGTAAGAAGAGGAGATTTCTGAAAATCTCAGATGCTCCTGGTAAGAAGAGGAGATCTTCTAAAGGTTCTCAGATCCTCCCGGTGAAAAGATCTTAGATGCATCTAGAGAGTCGATGAGATGTTCTGAGATCTCAGATGCTCCCGGCAAGAAGAGGAGATCTTCTAAGATCTCAGATGCTCCCGGTGGAGCATGGCGGAGCTCTCCGTGGCCCTCGAGGTGCGAGGGTCGTTGATGGAGCTCCGAGTCATAGAGGTGCTCGCTCTCCAGCTCCGCTACGGCTCTCAGGTTATCTTCTGCAGAGAAGAGACGCCAGGACTGGAAGCTAGAGATACACCAAACTATCTGAGTCTGAATCGTGTTGATCTGAGCGATCGAGGTGTTGGCTGACTTGCTACTCAAGCTAGTGACATGGACAACCCACAGTTACAGAGAAGAAACGAGGCTCCTCAGCCAGAAGAATCAACTGTTCGGTGATCTCTACTCTTCCCTTATGATGACCTCTTGACCTACTTTCTGCGAGATCTGAATTTCACATCCTGAAATTTTGCAAAATTGTAAACTGTATTTTTACAAACGGGATTTCTGCAGAAGAGGTTGAAGTTTGAAATACATCAGTACATAATTCTTTCTTTTAAAAAAGAAGTTGTCTTACGTTGTAAAATGTGGATATTTACGGTACAAAATCAATTCAACACAATTCAGACGCGACATGTTTCTGCGCGTCTCGATCGCAGTATCAGAACAGATGTCAGCCAGCGAGCGCCGGACGCGGTACCGTTGAAGTCTCGATGTACGTAGGAAGACTGATGAAGGAGCGCCAGAGACCACTCGGAGGCGCTGCGTGACGATGTGAGGCGTGTAGCCCTGAAACACAGCGCAGAAGGTTCTCGTCTCAGCTGTGCGCTGCAGATAAACCGCGCTCCTCACTCACCGGTTCTCCGGGCGTCAGTGCAGCTTCTGGTTTGACCTCCACCCCCGGGAGAGGGCTGTACATGATCACCGACGACACAAACACTTATGCGGCGGTCAAGGAAAACACATCTGACTGGCACATGCGAGTAACGACGCTAAGCAGAAGCGCAAAGGATACTGGAGATGATGCTGGCAGCGTCCAGGCGCCGATGCTCAGCGCTGTCCAGAACATGCGTGTGCTGTGGATGCGCGGCTGCATGAAGTAGGACAGCAGCGTCCTGCAGGAGACGAGAGCGCCCCCACGCCGAAGCTCACACGGCACCCACCAGTGCATGGAGAACAGCGTGGTTTTCTTAGCGTGAAGCGGTCAGCAAACAACTAAACGCGAGCGTTATTTAACTGTTTGTACTTGAAGTTAGCGACAACACACAGGCCGAGAGCTTCCGCAGCCCAGAACAAGCCCAGGACGTTGAGACGTTCAGCCGAGAGTCCTCCGCATCCATCAGCGCCTGGAGCTGCTTATAGCGCACGTACATGGTGGAGACCCCTACAGGAGACATGCGGCATCACAGCACTGACGCTTGAATAAAAACGAACCAATCACGTACCTAGGAACGCACAGCTTTGAGCATGATCCCGAATACGCATGGCTCTCCGGCGCCACGGTCCCGGTGTCACTGAAAACCACACGTTAGCGCTCGGACGGTTCTGCGCAGAGGGAGGAAGGGTCAGGGGTCACTCACCTGATGTAGGGCACGAGCGGGTCGACGTGTCGCAGGAGGACGGCGGTGATGTAAGCGAAGATGAAGGTGGCCGCCGTCCACACCACCAGCGCCGCCGGAAGCGCACACAGCCCCCCTGAAACCACCACATGACCTAGCTGCTGCGCAGTGCATCATGGGAATGATCCTCGCCCGGACTCTCGCGGCGATCAGAGACAAGCAGCCCAGGACCTGATCATTCACATCGTTAATAAAGCGCTACTATTACTATTATAAAACTACATTACTACATTCTGTACAGTATTACGTGTAATAAAGCAAAACTTATAAAGAACACGTTTTAACTAAAAATGTATTAGAGCAGTCATGGCTTCACATTTTGAGAAACAAGCTTTGTTTTGATCAATATTACAAAAACAACTATATATATGTATACTTAAGTGTTGAAAATAACTACTAAATAAGAACTATAATATCTTTCCAAAACAACTTAAGTGATGAGTTTAAGCACGTTAGCATAATTTTAGCATACATCTATTTATCTAACAGGGTTATTATAGCTACCAGGTTGTGTTTAGTGTTAAACACGTAATTTAAATAGTTTTTAAGGGATAATTATTTACTGAAAGATCAAAGGAGAGCGCTTTGTTTACCTGTCAACAACTCGTCGAGTCCCTCAGCCGCTAAACGAGTCTAACCCGCGAACAAAACGTGTTGAAGTTTTCAATAACCGTTTAAATTCCAATATTGATCGATGTCATATAGTGTTTAATCGATTAGCGGCTATATTTTAGTTTTTTATTTGTGTTTCTTGCCCTCGCGGGCGTCTCGGTCAGCTCTCCTCTTCCACTTCCGCTCAAATCACCACGAGACGCGGGAAAGAACCCGGATGTGAAGTCTCTTTAAGCGGAAATCTTTCTCCTCAGGTTAATAGAAGTCCGCTTTTTGGGAAAAACTTTTCGTTTTTTTTCCTCACGTTCTTCACAAAACTTACTGCTGACATGCACGTGAGAACATATCTGTGGAAGTGTTTAAGTTTAACAAACGAGGAATTTTACCGCGATTAAGCGCGCTTTTAATGAAAGACATGCTGGGAATGTTACTACTGAAATCAAGTATAGTTTTTCTGTTTGTGTCATCATTTGGTGTTCTGTTTATGTATTATTCTTAAAAAGTCCTAAAACAATAACTTATGTTAAAGAAATTTCAAACTAGCATAATTAAACCACTAAATTGTGGGAAAATAGGGTTAAATAGGGAAAAAATAGCACCTGCGTGAACTAATTCTAGAAATTAGTAGATAGATTTAATTATTAAACCATCACATCTCCTTGAAAAATAGAAATCATAGTAAAGTAATTTGATAATCAAACATATTTGGGTTGAATTTCTTTAACAAATGCTACACACTGTTAAAACACGACGCAAAAGCGACGGTTATCATAAATATACAATCTTTATTTAAAAAATCAGCAGTAACAATCAAACAGTTTTAGACATAAACAGCTGCAATATGAACGGCTCCGATAACAGAATTATCAAACACTAAATACTCAAGCGCCAATTCTCAAGATTAAACCTGTTGTCTCCCGAAGAAAGAAAAACAAGTATTTTGGCAAACATCACCATCTATCAAACAATACATCTGTGATACAGAGTAACCCAACAAGATCTTCTCAAGCAAATAAATGCTTTTTAACCCCATAAAGATATAAACCTGCTGCATTTCAGATCCTTAGGAGAAACTGAGGCATCCAAATTCAGCCGTGTAGCGTCTTTAAAACACAAAAACTATCTACATTCTCAATAAATTATTGATCAGTAACACACAATTATGATCTGATCGACTTCACAAACCATTCTTCTCAGCTTTAACAAACTCAACTTATTCGCTTCATGGTTCTGGTCTAGTTCAGGAGAAAGACATGCAGAGCTGACATTTAAAGCAAGCGATCAGGTGACCAAACCTTCATCGTCACTCCACAAATGATGAACTATGAGTATTATTCCGATAAATTCAGGATATCTGTTTTAAACAGTGGCGAAAGTGATCGACAAAAAATAAAACAATTATTTCAGCGGTTAGCGCACACATTAGAGGAGTCTTCGACATTGTAACACTCTATAGAGTCGTGAAGATGAACGGAGGCTCTACGCCGCTCACGTACAAGAAGTTCCTCCATGTTTTGTCGCTGCTGGGTGAACCGGAGAAACCCGTGAGGGACGTCTCTGCTGACCACTTCCTGTAAGTGTAATCGTTTTACTTCCTGTTTCTCACACTTTCAGAGTTTCAGGAGCTGTAGGAACCTTGAAGATTTGTGAATGAGAACGATTCTGAGCCAGCTTAGAGGCGGCTGAGCTGGTACGGAGTGTGTCCCTGTAGGTCCAGGTCTCCAGCTGGTGCTCCTCAGAGGGCCAGCAGCTCTGGAGGATCTGGTGAGAGGAGAACTCTCGCTTAGACAGGAAGAGAGGCTGGCTCTAGCTGCAGCGCTTGTTTGTTTGTTTGTTTTCGCTCCGCTGTGGTGTCTGACGCCTCCGTCGAGCAGATGCTCTCTCTCACTGCCAGCAGAGCGCAGATGGGAGAGCGAGGAACGCTGGAGAACGGGTTCAGATTGACTCATTAGTGCCTCCAGATCTTAAGCAGATCTTGTATCAGCTTCACGCTGCGTTGCCGTCTCTTTATATTCATTTATGGTCCTCTTAACGCAGCAGGCCTGGAGCAGCTCCAGAGCTCCAATCGTTAGGAAGCTTCAACTCTCAAACTGAAGTTCATCTTTAGAGCCGAAAGCGAAAAATACAATTCAAAGTGAACAAGATGGCCGTTCTGAAGCTCTGTGTAACTATATTTGAACCGTGGGCCACTAGCAAGGGTCACAGATATGTATAATAGCTCTGGAAAGCCAAAGAAAGAAACCATAAGATCAGATGAAGCTCTGTGCAAATGTATTTGAACCCCATGCTTGTTAAATCATGTTAGCTGCATGCTAACTCATGCTACACTCATTCTAATCACTTGCTAGTTGAAAGACACATCATGCTAATGAAATGGTAATATTTCCTAATGTTAGGGACATGCTAATTCACGTGAGCATCATGTTAGGGCGTATTAGCATCATGCTAGTCACTTTTCATAAAACGTAAGCGTTTAAAATCAATGGAAGGCTAAATCTGTACGCTGACCATTGAAGCGCTCTGTAAACGTTTTCACAATATGTTTTCACTTCAAACCCGTTCGATGTTTGTGTAAGCAACATGCACAAACATTTTAGCATCTCGTTAATTGCTTCATAATTAATTTTACGTACGAAAACATGCTAAATCATGTTGCCATTAAGTTATTCTCATGCTAATCCATAGAAGTTTGATGCAAACCGTGTAAAACTCAAGCTAACACTATGCTAGGTCATTGTAGTATCGTGCTAATTATGTACTATGGGCTAGTTAGCTTCAGGCTAACTGGTTCATGCTACACTCGTTCTATTCACAAGCTAGAAAGCAGCGCTTTTTAATATTTGCGATTTGTTGAGGGCATGTAAAATCATGTGGGCCTAGTTGTAGCATCATGCTAGTCACATTTAATAAAACATTTAGCACTTAAACATTTAAGTGGACTTAAACATGCAAAGGTATTATATGCTAATATATGCACCAGTATTGTAAAACCAATAAAGTATTTCCCCAGCCATGGTTAGCTAAGTAGCAATACTACTACGCGTTAGCTCTAGGTGAAAGATGGCAAAAATCATTTTAGCATGGTTTGCTAAAACATGCTAGGTCATTTTTATCATCATGCTAATCCTGATAGTTAATTCATGCTAGTTCATTTGATACTCATTCTAGTCACATGCTAGCTGAAGGTTGCATCATAATAACACATTAGCGTGATTGCCGACAACTCTTCAGTTTCTGATGATGAGTTCAGCGTGCCTACCTCAGCGTGACTGTAGGACAGCGGTCTCGTACACGTGACCTGTAGCGTAGCCTCTCGTGTGCAGGAGGTGTGTGACGCCGCGGGACGACCAGGACTCCGAGGCCTTCGCCGTCCCGTCTCTGGAGGATCTGGGTCTGGAGGTGGATTCGGAGGTGTTGTGGCCCGGCGGAGAAACGTTTGCGCTGAGGAGGCTGGAGGCTCATCTCCAGAGCCAGGTGAGGGTGATTGCTAAGCCCCGCCCTCTTAGATGCCGTCGCTAGCGTGACTGATTGCGATGTGTTTCAGGGATGGGTGGCGAACTTCTCGAAGCCGCGGACGATCCCGAACTCTCTGCTGCCCAGCACCACCGGGCTGAGTCCCTACCTGAGCCTGGGGTGCTTATCGGTTCGAACCTTCTACCACCGCCTCAACAGCATCTACGCTCAGGTTAGGAGCCGCACCTGTTTAATGAGGTCATGCATTAGCCCCGCCCCGCGACTAACCTTCCTCTCCCTCCAGTCGAAGAACCACTCGCTGCCGCCGGTCTCTCTGCAGGGTCAGGTGCTCTGGCGGGAGTTCTTCTACACGGTGGCCGCGGCGACGCCGAACTTCACGCGGATGGAGGGGAACCGCATCTGCCTCCAGATCGACTGGTACCAGGACGCCACGGCACTGCAGAGATGGGCCAACGTAAGCTAGCACACGGCTCTCAGGGTTCTGATTGGCTTCCAGAGAGCGTAACACATTAATGATGCGAGCGTTAGCCTCATGCTACACTGTTAATTTAAGGTAGCATCATGCTAATGATTTCTTAATTTGAATTAGCATAGTGTTAGGGACATGCTAATTCATGCTAAAACATGCATCATGTTATTTACATATAGAATGTTAGAATCGTAAAAGAAACAAAGAAACACTGCAAAAGTACTTGCTCCCCATGTTTGGTCATGTTAACAAGATGCTAACTCGTGCTAGGTTTATATAAAAGACATCCAAAATCATATTAGCATCATAATACACTTTTGCATTAGGTTAAACCAGGCTAGATCAGGATACCGTAATGCTATTTCATAACAGCTGCATAACAACAGCGTAAATCTCATGCTAGCACTGCGAGGTCATGATAGCTACCAGGCTAATGATGCGCTAGTTAACCTAACTCTTAACACACTTAATTTGAATTCGCATAATGTTAGTGAAATGCTAATTCATGCTAGAGCGTGTTAGCATCATGCTAGTCACATGTAGTAATGCGATAGAATTTAAAAATGATGGAAGGCTAATCTAAAGACTCACGTTGTAGAAACTATGAACCACTCGTAAAAAGTATTAACCCCAGGCATGCTAGCAATATGCTAACTCACACAAACTAAGTAAAAAGCAAAGTCATATTAGCATCTTTCTATTGACATAATTAATTTTGAATCATGCTAAAACATGCTAGGTCTTGTTATCAACAAACCACTCTCATGCTAGTTCATGAAAACTACAAATTAGAGCATGTGAGGTCATTCTAACACCAGGCTAATGATGTGCTGCTTAGCTTCAGGCTACACAGATTTTTTTCACCTGCTAGTTCAAGGGCGCATCATGCTAATGATATCGTAGATTGTATAATCATAATATCACATTGTAATTAGTTAGCCCCATGCTAGGTCTCGTTAGCCCTTTGCTGGTCACATTCATGTCACTTTAACGATGAAAGGCTAAGCTAAACACTAACATTGTAGAATCAAAGTAAGCACTGTGCAAAAGTATTTGCCCCCAGACACACTTAGCCATGTTAGCAATATGTTAACTGGCGCTAGCTTCATGTAAAAGACGTGCTAGATCACGCTAGCATGGTTCCTGTGCTGGCCAGGCGCAGACGGGCTTCCCCTGGATCGACGCCATCATGACTCAGCTGCGGCAGGAGGGCTGGATCCATCACCTGGCGCGGCACGCCGTGGCCTGCTTCCTGACGCGGGGGGACCTGTGGATCAGCTGGGAGGAGGGCATGAAGGTACGGGCCTCGAGGGCTCTGAGGTCTGGAGCGCTGGGTTAGCGGAGCGCTGGGTTAGCGGAGCGCTGGGTTAGCGGAGCGCTGGGTTAGCGGAGCGCTGGGTTAGCGGAGCGCTGGGTTAGCGGAGCGCTGGGTTAGTGGCTGATCCTCTGCGTGTGTTCGGCGCTAGGTGTTCGAGGAGCTGCTGCTGGACGCGGATTACAGCGTGAACGCCGGGAACTGGATGTGGCTCTCCGCCAGCGCCTTCTTCCACAAGTACAGCCGGATCTTCTGCCCGGTGCGCTTCGGCCGGAGGACCGACCCGCAGGGGCAGTACCTGAGGTGAGCCCCGCCCTCTTCCTCTGCATCGGGTTCTAGCTAACCTCGCGGTGATGAAACACGACCTTCATCAGCAGAAGCGCTTCACAAATTTAGTGTAATACCTTTTTTGAAAGTTTAAAATTAAATACATTTATTTTAGCATCCTATGCGTAATCATATTTAACTGTATTTCGGGTCTGTTTTTTTATATACGCATTAATATGCGCGATGGTTAGTGCTCATTAATATTCACGATGGTTAATGTTCATTAATATTCGCGATGGTTAGCGCTTAATATTATTCGCGGTGGTTAAAGCTTAATATTATTCGCGGTGGTTAACGCTTAATATTATTCGCGGTGGTTAACGCTTAATATTATTCGCGGTGGTTAACGCTTTATATTATTCGCGGTGGTTAACGCTCATTAATATTTGCGATGATCTTCTTAATATTTGCTATGATAACGCTCATTAATATTTGCGGTGGTTAACGTTCAATTAATATTCGCGGTGGTTAAAGCTTATTAATTTTCGCGATAGTGAATGCTCAATAATATTCGCTGTGGTTAACATTCATTAATATTTGCAATTGTTAACGGTTATTAATATTCGCGATGGTTAACGCTCATTAATATTCGTGGTGGTTAACACTTATTAATATTCGCGGTGGTTAATGCTCATTAATTTTCGCGGTGGTTCATGCTCTGCAGGAAGTATCTGCCGGTGCTGAAGAACTTCCCCTCAGAGTTCATCTACGAGCCGTGGAAGGCTCCGGAGGACGTGCAGCTGCGCGCCGGCTGCATCATCGGTACGCTAACCGCTAACCTAGCCGCTGCTTTCTCCAGCGAGTGGTTTCTGAGTTGATCTGGTGCTCTGCTGTGCCTCAGGGAAGGACTATCCTCAGCCGATGGTGTCTCATCTGGAGGCCAGTCAGAGGAACCTGGGCCTGATGCGGCGCGTTCGAGTCGAGCAGCAGAACACGGCTGAGCTCACGCGAGGTGAAACTCAACTTTATCTGTTTAATAAACACATTTAAACTCCCTCTGAGCTGTATCCAATCAGACGATCCCGTCTTGATGTCCTCTCACAGATGTGGCCGACGACCCCATGGAGGCGGGGCTTAAGCGTGAGCTGCGGGAGGAGGCGGAGCTCCCAGAGGGGGCGGGCTCTAAGTGCAGAGCTAAGCGCTTCATGGGCTGCGCTGATCACAAGCCCCGCCCCTGCAGCTGGGAGAAGCTCAGCGGAGAGGTCATGTGACTCTAGAATCGGCGAATCAGATGGGAGCGTCACTCAAAGAAAATATTTTTATAAGCTTAAAGAAGAAGCGTTGGCTTGGGTTAGCGCTCTGCGCTACGCTCGCACCACGCGCGCTTTACTCCAGACTGAGCTTTAAGAGAGTATGTGATGATGTAAATGTGTGTTGTTATGCTAATGTTATATAAACTGCTAATAAAGGAGCTCACGGGGGAGGGTTGTGATGTACTGCTTGTAATTAATGTGCAAATATAATAAATAAAGGCATTTTATTAAAATGAATGCCATGATGTTATTGTTTGATCACTGAAGTGTCCCAAACATTTTATTCTGAGGTTCTAACTGCTTCAATGTATTTCTTTTTCATTTAACATTATATCTCTACACTAAACATAGACATTTGTCTTGTAGGTATTAGCATTTATTTTCAGCGTTATTGCCAAATCCTCTACATATTTAATTTAACTGTAATTTACTTTACTTAGTGCCATTTAACTTGACCCTACTGTGTGCACTAATATTAATAGATCTCACTCGCTGCAGTTTTTCAAATATTGACCTGAAAGAACTGCTAAAAATAATCACAGCATCTAAATCAACAACATGCTCTCTAGATCCTGTAGCAACAAAATTACTGAAAGAATTGCTACAAATAGCTCAAGAACCATTTCTAAATATTATAAACTCCTCTCTATCGCTAGGTTACGTTCCCAAACAGCTAAAACATGCAGTAATTAAACCACTAATCAATAAAACGCACCTGGATCCTACTGAGTTATCCAACTATAGGCCAATCTCTAACCTTCCGTTCCTCTCAGAGATATTAGAGAAAGTTGTTATAGCACAGCTCAGCTCCTTCTTACAGAAGAACAACTGTTATGAAGAACTTCAATCTGGATTCAGAGCGCATCACAGCACAGAGACTGCGCTGGTTAACATCTCAAACCATCTATTACTGGATTGGGATCAAGAGAACATCTCTCTTCTAGTTCTGCTAGATCTCAGTGCAGCCTTCGATACGATAGATCACAGGATTCTCCTCGAGAGACTAGAGAACGATGCGGGCATCCAGGGCCAGCTCTGAGATGGTTTAACTCGTACCTCTCTGACCGGAGTCAGTTTGTTCATGTAAATGGAGACTCATCGGACACAATAGCAGTAGAGTATGGAGTTCCTCAAGGATCCGTTCTGGGACTCATCCTATTCTCAATATACATGCTGCCCCTCGACACAATTATTAGAAGACATGGAGTTAGTTTCCATCACTCTGCAGACGACAGCCAGCTCCAGCAACCCCGAAGCTCTGGAATAAACTCCCGGATGTTCTCCGCAGCTCAACTACGGTCACAGATTTCAAAACTAAATTAAAAACATATCTGTTTAAACTGGCATTCCAATAATTATCTCTTGGTATTTCTCCAAACAGATCTGGAGTCTGAGAGCTATAAACATACAAACTGTTTAAAAAAACAATGAGGTTGAATGTTCCTCTCTAAGCTCTCCTCATCATTTATCTCTCCTCCTGCAGCTGATGCTGATCACCTGTTTGTTGTCTGTGTTATAGTTTACTAACCGTTGTTTTACATTTACATTTATGCATTTGGCAGACGCTTTTGTCCAAAGCGACTTACATTAGGGGAGAGGACAATATGCAATTTCTTTACACCGTCAAAGTCTTTTCATCTGTTAGTTTCTGTTTTGTCTTTTTTGTTTTGTTTTTGAACCGTTCGTCGATGGATCTTAAGTTTGTATGTTCTTTATGCTGGGGAGGTGATTAGCACCTGCCTCAGTCAGCGAGGCTCCCAGGGGCCTCACGGAGGAACTCCTCTCTACTCTACCTGATCCTCACGCGGACTTTGTGAAGCTGCTTTGAAAGCAAACCCTGAAGAAGCGCTACATAAACACTTGATTGATTGAATGTGCAGCAGCTAACGCTAGCATTAGAGCGGCGGAAGCTGTTCTAGTTCAGGTGCTAAGCTCAGGGGAAGAACACACTCTTATGTCGGCGGACACATTTCGAAATGGAATCAGCGCTGGAACTACTCCTGTGTGCACTGGTTTCTCCAAAAGAAATCCATGCTAAGAATTACTGAGCCGTAATTCTGCTCGTGATTGCATCTTATTCCAGCTTTCTGAAGATGAGCATCAGCGCTGGAGGGCGGGGCTTGTGTGCTGGACTTCCTTGAACAAGGTGTTTTTATTGCGGGGCAGTCACAGAACACATTTCTGCAGATATTAATCGTATTTCCAGGTTTTAGGTGAGAACATTAAGACAGTGTTATTAAGTCCTGAACACAAACAGTTGCTTTTATTGACCTTTAAGAAATAGTGCAACACAAACAGAAACTAGAAGAGTCTCTCCACCCGGATCCCTTTAACAGTTTATTTCTGTTCACTACTAAAGAATTTATTTATAAACAACGCAAAAAAAAATCATGAATCACACCACGCAAAACTATTTACAATTACCTTCATAGAGGAACCCTTGAATAACCAAAAGAAAAAAAATACAGTGATTTAGTGAAAACTAGCAAAGTTTCAATCTGTAACAGCGAACCAAACAAGTAGTTTCTTATGTCTGAGTCTCTCCTCGTCCTGCGTTCTAAACTCTAAACGAGGAACGAAGGATCTGATCAGCTGCTCTCTGAATGACTCGAATTGAATTCAATCTTCTCGACGAGAAGCTCAGGTTCAGAGGAACCACCTGCTCTGAGGGAACGTTTGCAGCTGGCTACACGCTGGACCTCAGCGACCGGTTTGTCCCTGATGAGATGTCCATGTCTCGGTCGGAGGAGTCCACTCTCGCTGCATGTAACAGTGTAGTGACCATCAAAGGCCTTATCCATTCAATATATATATATATGTAAAACGATAAGTTATGAGATGAGACCTGTTTCATGAGAAAATCAGTGACCAGGTAGTGCAAGTCGAGCTCTTGCACATTGTATCCGCCATATTGTACTGTATCATGTGACCAACCCGCATCAGCACGGTCTCCTCCCTCTCACTGTGCGTCACGGAATGAATGATCAGCACTACAGAGCTCTTGCTAGAACTTCTTATTTCCTGTCAAAAGGTGGGAGCAAGTCACAACTTTACAAGTCAAGCCAAAGTCCAAATAATTTACCAAAAAATAAAAGTAAAGCAGTTCACGAGTCTTTGAGGATCAAGTCCAAGTGGAGTGGTGAGTCCACGCCTCTGGTTCCTGCTCACAGATTAGTAGCAGCGCTCCGTTTCCTTTGCTTTAGTCTCGGTGTGTCGTGTTGATTCAGGGCGTGTTGATTCAGGGAGTGTTGATTCAGGGAGTGTTGATTCAGGGTGTGTTGATTCAGGGAGTGTTTGATTCAGGGTGTGTTGATTCAGGAAGTGTTGATTCAGGACGTGTTGATTCAGGACGTGTTGATTCAGGGCGTGTTGATTCAGGGCGTGTTGATTCAGGGAATGTTGATTCAGGGAGTGTTGATTCAGGACGTGTTGATTCAGGGCGTGTTGATTCAGGGAGTGTTGATTCAGGGAATGTTGATTCAGGGAGTGTTGATTCAGGGAGTGTTGATTCAGGGAGTGTTGATTCAGGGAGTGTTGATTCAGGGAGTGTTGATTCAGGACGTGTTGATTCAGGGTGTGTTGATTCAGGAAGTGTTGATTCAGGACGTGTTGATTCAGGACGTGTTGATTCAGGGCGTGTTGATTCAGGACGTGTTGATTCAGGGCGTGTTGATTCAGGGTGTGTTGATTCAGGCGTGTTGATTCAGGGAGTGTTGATTCAGGGAGTGTTGATTCAGGACGTGTTGATTCAGGACGTGTTGATTCAGGGCGTGTTGATTCAGGGTGTGTTGATTCAGGGCGTGTTGATTCAGGGAGTGTTGATTCAGGGAGTGTTGATTCAGGGTGTGTTGATTCAGGGAGTGTTGATTCAGGGAGTGTTGATTCAGGGAGTGTTGATTCAGGGTGTGTTGATTCAGGGAGTGTTGATTCAGGGAGTGTTGATTCAGGGTGTGTTGATTCAGGGAGTGTTGATTCAGGGAGTGTTTGATTCAGGGAGTGTTGATTCAGGGTGTGTTGATTCAGGGAGTGTTGATTCAGGACGTGTTGATTCAGGGGCGTGTTGATTCAGGGTGTGTTGATTCAGGGCGTGTTGATTCAGGGAGTGTTGATTCAGGGCGTGTTGATTCAGGGTGTGTTGATTCAGGGCGTGTTGATTCAGGACGTGTTGATTCAGGGCGTGTTGATTCAGGGTGTGTTGATTCAGGGCGTGTTGATTCAGGGAGTGTTGATTCAGGGAGTGTTGATTCAGGGTGTGTTGATTCAGGGAGTGTTGATTCAGGGAGTGTTGATTCAGGGAAAGTTGATTCAGGGTGTGTTGATTCAGGGAGTGTTGATTCAGGGAGTGTTGATTCAGGGAGTGTTGATTCAGGGAGTGTTGATTCAGGACGTGTTGATTCAGGGTGTGTTGATTCAGGAAGTGTTGGATTCAGGACGTGTTGATTCAGGACGTGTTGATTCAGGGGAGTGTTGATTCAGGGCGTGTTGATTCAGGGCGTGTTGATTCAGGGAGTGTTTGATTCAGGGAGTGTTGATTCAGGGAGTGTTGATTCAGGGTGTGTTGATTCAGGGCGGTTGATTCAGGGAGTGGTTGATTCAGGGAGTGTTGATTCAGGGTGTGTTTGATTCAGGGAGTGTTGATTCAGGGTGTGTTGATTCAGGGTGTGTTGATTCAGGGCGTGTTGATTCAGGGAGTGTTGATTCAGGGAGTGTTGATTCAGGGTGTGTTGATTCAGGGAGTGTTGATTCAGGGGAGTGTTGATTCAGGGAAAGTTGATTCAGGGTGTGTTGATTCAGGGAGTGTTGATTCAGGGAGTGTTGATATCAGGGAGTGTTGATTCAGGGAGTGTTGATTCAGGACGTGTTGATTCAGGGTGTGGTTGATTCAGGGCGTGTTGATTCAGGGCGTGTTGATTCAGGGGCGTGTTGATTCAGGACGTGTTGATTCAGGGCGTGTTGATTCAGGGTGTGTTGATTCAGGGGAGTGTTGATTCAGGGCGTGTTGATTCAGGGCGTGTTGATTCAGGGAGTGTTGATTCAGGGTGTGTTGATTCAGGGTGTGTTGAATTCAGGGAGTGTTGATTCAGGGCGTGTTGATTCAGGGAGTGTTGATTCAGGGCGTGTTGATTCAGGGAGTGTTGATTCAGGGTGTGTTTGATTCAGGGAGTGTTGATTCAGGGGCGTGTTGATTCAGGGAGTGTTGATTCAGGACGTGTTGAATTCAGGGTGTGTTGATTCAGGGAGTGTTGATTCAGGGCGTGTTGATTCAGGGTGTGTTGATTCAGGGCGTGTTGATTCAGGGAGTGTTGATTCAGGGCGTGTTTGATTCAGGGAGTGTTGAATTCAGGGAGTGTTGATTCAGGAAGTGGTTGATTCAGGAAGTGTTGATTCAGGGAGTGTTGATTCAGGGAGTGTTGATTCAGGACGTGTTTGATTCAGGGTGTGTTGATTCAGGGAGTGTTATTCAGGGGCGTGTTGATTCAGGGCGTGTTGATTCAGGGCGTGTTGATTCAGGCGTGTTGATTCAGGGCGTGTTGATTCAGTGTGGTTTTGATTCAGGGCGTGTTGATTCAGGGCGTGTTGATTCAGGGAGTGTTGATTCAGGGAGTGTTGATTCAGGGAGTGGTTGATTCAGGGAGTGGTTGATTCAGGGCGTGTTGATTCAGGGAGTGTTGATTCAGGGAGTGTTGATTCAGGCGTGGTTGATTCAGGGAGTGTTTGATTTCAGGGCGTGTTTGATTCATGGCGTGTTGATTCGAGGCGTGTTTGATTCAGGGAGTGTTGATTCAGGGGATGGGTTTGATTCAGGGTGGGTTGATTCAGGAGTGGTGATTTAGGGAGTGTTGATTCAGGGAGTGTTGAGTTCAGGGGAGTGTTGATTCAGGGAGTGTTGATTCAGGGCGTGTTGATTCAGGGCGTGTTGATTCAGGGAGTGTTGATTCAGGACGTGTTGATTCAGGGAGTGTTGATTCAGGGAGTGTTGATTCAGGGCGTGTTATTCAGGGAGTGTTTGATTCAGGGAGTGTTGATTCAGGGAGTGTTAATTCAGGGAGTGTTGATTCAGGGAGTGTTGATTCAGGGAGTGTTGATTCAGGGAGTGTTGTGCAATTCAGGGTGTGTTGATTCAGGGGAGTGTTGATTCAGGACGTGTTGATTCAGGGTGTGTTGATTCAGGGAAGTGTTTGATTCAGGGCGTGTTGATTCAGGGAGTGTTGATTCAGAGTGTGTTGATTCAGGGTGTGTTGATTCAGGGAGTGTTGATTCAGGGCGTGTTGATTCAGGGCGTGTTGATTCAGGGAGTGTTGATTCAGGGAGTGTTGATTCAGGGAGTGTTGATTCAGGGAGTGTTGATTCAGGGCGTGTTGATTCAGGGCGTGTTGATTCAGGGCGTGTTTGATTCAGGGCGTGTTGATTCAGGGCGTGTTGATTCACGTGTGTTTTGATGCAGGGCGTGTTGATTCAGGGCGTGTTGAATTCAGGGAGTGTTGATTCAGGAGTGTTGATTCAGGGAAGTGTTGATTCAGGGAGTGTTGATTCAGGGGCGTGTTGATTCAGGGAGTGTTGATTCAGGGAGTGTTGATTCAGGGCGTGTTGATTCAGGGAGTGTTGATTCAGGGGCGGTTGATTCAGGGCGTGTTTGATTCAGGGCGTGGTGAATTCAGGGAGTGTTGATTCAGGGAGTGTTGATTCAGGGTGTGTTGATCAGGGAGTGTTGATTTAGGGAGTGTTGATTCAGGGAGTGTTGATCAGGGAGTGTTGATTCAGGGAGTGTTGATTCAGGGCGTGTTGATTCAGGGCGTGTTGATTCAGGGAGGGTTGAGTCAGGTACGTGTTGATTCAGGGAGTGTTGATTCAGGGAGTGTTGATGCAGGGCGTGTTGATTCAGGGCGTGTTGATTCAGGGAGTGTTGATTCAGGGAGTGTTGATTCAGGGAGTGTTGATTCAGGGAGTGTTGATTCAGGGTGTGGTTGATTCAGGGAGTGTTGATTCAGGGTGTGTTGATTCAGGGTGTGTTGATTCAGGGAGTGATGATTCAGGACGTGTTTGATTCAGGGAGTGTTGATTCAGGGCGTGTTGATTCAGGGAGTGTTGATTCAGGGATGTTTTCAGGGAGTGTTTGATTCAGGGAGTGTTGAGTCAGGGGGGGTGATTCAGGGAGTGTTGATTCAGGGAGTGTTGATTCAGGGTGTGTTGATTCAGGGTGTGTTGATTCAGGGTAGTGTTGATTCAGGGAGTGTTGATTCAGGGAGTGTTGATTAGGGAGTGTTGATTCAGGGTGTGTTTGATTCAGGGAGTGTTGATTTAGGGAGTGTTGATTCAGGGAGTGTTGATTTCAGGGAGTGTTGATTCAGGGAGTGTTGATTCAGGGAGTGTTGATTCAGGGAGTGTTGATTCAGGGAGTGTTGATTCAGGGAGTGTTGATTCAGGGAGTGTTGATTCAGGGGAGTGTTGATTCAGGGAGTGTTGATTCAGGGTGTGTTGATTCAGGGAGTGTTGATTCAGGGTGTGTTGATTCAGGGAGTGTTGATTCAGGGGTGTTGATCAGGGAGTGTTGATTCAGGGGAGTGTTGATTCAGGGAGTGTTGATTCAGGGAGTGTTGATTCAGGGAGTGTTGATTCAGGGAGTGTTGATTCAGGGACGTGTTGATTCAGGACGTGTTGATTCAGGACGTGTGATTCAGGACGTGTTGATTCAGGGAGTGTTGATTCAGGGCGTGTTGATTCAGGGAGTGTTGATTCAGGACGTGTTGATTCAGGGTGTGTTGATTCAGGGAGTGTTGATTCAGGGAGTGTTGATTCAGGGAGTGTTGATTCAGGGAGTGTTGATTCAGGGAGTGTTGATTCAGGGTGTGTTGATTCAGGGAGTGTTGATTCAGGGTGTGTTGATTCAGGGAGTGTTGATTCAGGGAGTGTTGATTCAGGGAGGTGTTGATTCAGGGAGTGTTGATTCAGGGAGTGTTGATTCAGGGAGGTGTTGATTCAGGGAGTGTTGATTCAGGGAGTGTTGATTCAGGGAGTGTTGATTCAGGGAGTGTTGATTCAGGGAGTGTTGATTCAGGACGTGTTGATTCAGGACGTGTTGATTCAGGACGTGTTGATTCAGGGAGTGTTGATTCAGGGAGTGTTGATTCAGGGTGTGTTGATTCAGGGAGTGTTGATTCAGGGCGTGTTGATTCAGGGAGTGTTGATTCAGGACGTGTTGATTCAGGGTGGTGTTGATTCAGGGAGTGTTGATTCAGGGCGTGTTGATTCAGGGCGTGTTGATTCAGGGAGTGTTGATTCAGGGAGTGTTGATTCAGGGAGTGTTGATTCAGGGAGTGTTGATTCAGGGTGTGTTGATTCAGGGAGTGTTGATTCAGGGAGTGTTGATTCAGGGCGTGTTGATTCAGGGCGTGTTGATTCAGTGTGTTTTGATTCAGGGCGTGTTGATTCAGGGCGTGTTGATTCAGGGAGTGTTGATTCAGGGAGTGTTGATTCAGGGAGTGTTGATTCAGGGAGTGTTGATTCAGGGAGTCGTGTTGATTCAGGGAGTGTTGATTCAGGGAGTGTTGATTCAGATTCAGGGAGTGTTGATTCAGGGTGTGTTTGATTCAGGGAGTGTTGATTCAGGGAGTGTTGATTCAGGGAGTGTTGATTCAGGGAGTGTTGATTCAGGGAGTGTTGATTCAGGGAGTGTTGATTCAGGGAGTGTTGATTCAGGGAGTGTTGATTCAGGGAGTGTTGATTCAGGGAGTGTTGATTCAGGGCGTGTTGATTCAGGGCGTGTTGATTCAGTGTGTTTTGATTCAGGGCGTGTTGATTCAGGGCGTGTTGATTCAGGGAGTGTTGATTCAGGGAGTGTTGATTCAGGACGTGTTGATTCAGGGCGTGTTGATTCAGGGAATGTTGATTCAGGACGTGTTGATTCAGGGAGTGTTGATTCAGGGAGGTGTTGATTCAGGACGTGTTGATTCAGGGTGTGGTTGATTCAGGGAGTGTTGATTCAGGGCGTGTTGATTCCGGGAGTGTTGATTCAGGGAGTGTTGATTCAGGGAGTGTTGATTCAGGGTGTGTTGATTCAGGGAGTGTTGATTCAGGGAGTGTTGATTCAGGGGCGTGTTGATTCAGGGCGTGTTGATTCAGTGTGTTTTGATTCAGGGCGTGTTGATTCAGGGCGTGTTGATTCAGGGAGTGTTGATTCAGGGAGTGTTGATTCAGGACGTGTTGATTCAGGGCGTGTTGATTCAGGGAATGTTGATTCAGGACGTGTTGATTCAGGGAGTGTTGATTCAGGGAGTGTTGATTCAGGGCGTGTTGATTCAGGGAGTGTTGATTCAGGGAGTGTTGATTCAGGACGTGTTGATTCAGGGCGTGTTGATTCAGGGAATGTTGATTCAGGGCGTGTTGATTCAGGGAGTGTTGATTCAGGGAGTGTTGATTCAGGACGTGTTGATTCAGGACGTGTTGATTCAGGGCGTGTTGATTCAGGGTGTGTTGATTCAGGGCGTGTTGATTCAGGGAGTGTTGATTCAGGACGTGTTGATTCAGGGCGTGTTGATTCAGGGAATGTTGATTCAGGACGTGTTGATTCAGGGAGTGTTGATTCAGGGAGTGTTGATTCAGGGCGTGTTGATTCAGGGCGTGTTGATTCAGGAAGTGTTGATTCAGGGAGTGTTGATTCAGGGAGTGTTGATTCAGGGAGTGTTGATTCAGGGAGTGTTGATTCAGGACGTGTTGATTCAGGGAGTGTTGATTCAGGGAGTGTTGATTCAGGGAGTGTTGATTCAGGACGTGTTGATTCAGGACGTGTTGATTCAGGACGTGTTGATTCAGGGCGTGTTGATTCAGGGTGAATCTTTTGAAGGGTTTCTTTGAAATGATCCCAAATGTTGGAAATATTCTGCCTTCGGAGCTCGATTTGATCTGAAGGCAAAGTGGGCTCGGTCCTCATTTAGCACGAAGTTCTCGAGGGCAATCACAAAGAGGCAAACATGGATGAAGCAGACATGACAAAACCTTAGAGTTCCTTGTTGGGTTTGTATGTTTGCATATATGAAAAGAAATAGTATTTACATAACTCGACATCTCATTTACTGCGCTTGCAGCTCTCCTCCGCATCGATCAGAGCGATCTTCTGTTTCAGTACACGAGCGCCACGCTCAACCTTCTCCTCAAAGACTCTCAGCTCTACTTCTTGACTTTTCATTTCCTCTCGACGTTTTGTCTTCAACTTCTGTAGGTCCTTGTTGAGGCTTCTGCTCTTTGCCTCACAAATCTCCTCTTCTCTTTCTAGCATTTCTCTCTGTTTTCTCTCTCTTCTCTCCATCTCATCTTCTTGCTCTTGTTTCAGATCTTCAATCATCTTCTCCCATCTCTTCCTCATCTCTGCTCTTTGTTTCTCCTCTTCTTGAGCTCTTTTCTCCAAATGTTCTCTTCTCTCGTTCTCAAGCTGCTGATATTGTGTGCTTATTTTTTCTTTGTTGTTTTCGTAATCTCTCTCATTCTGCTCCATCTCTTTCTTCCATCTCTCCATCTCCGTCTCACGCAGCTCTTTTTCTCTCGACTGTTGTTTCTTCTCCTCCTCCCATTCTCTCTGCAGCTGTTCTATTTCTCTCGTTCATCGCTTTCAGCCTCTTCGATCCTTCTTTTCCATTCCGCTCTTTCTTGCGTTTCTTCTTGATGTTCCTCATACTGTTCTTCTCTCTTGCTCTCTTCTTTCTTTTCCTGTCGTTTTCGCTCATACTCTAGTCTTTGATCTTTGATCTGTTTCTCTAGCTCTTCAACCCTTTGATCAAATTCATATTTAAGTTGCGTTCTCAACTCAGCTTGTTTCTGTTCCTCCTTCTCTTGCTTCTCTAGCTCTGATCTCTCTTTCTCTTCAAGCTCTTTAAGAAGGGCTTCCACTCGTTCCCTGTGCTTCTCCTCAAGCTTCTCTCTCTCGTTGCCAGTCCTCTGTTTCTTCTCTTTTAAACTTTCTCTGATGTTCCTAAACTCCGCCTGACATTTGGCTTCTAGCTTTTCAAATTGGTATTTAAACAGAAATTTGTTCTGCTCTAACTTTTCTTCTCTTTGTCTAACAGAGACGGTCGCCTCCTCAAACAGTTCGTTACTGAAGAATCCTCTGTTAGATCTCCTCAGCTCCTCTATCTTGCGTAAACACATTAATGATGCGAGCGTATCGCTCATGGCGACACCTGTTAATTTAATCGGTAGCATCAATAGCTGACTACTTCTCGCATGATTTAGTATGTGAATTATGCAATAGTGTTAGGGAACATGGACTTAGGTCCTCTTGGCTATAAAAATGCATAAGGCCTTTATTTAAATATAGATGTTTAGAATCGTAAAAAACAAAACAAAGAAACACTGCCAACAAAAGCTACAGGGTCATCCACATGTTTGGATCATGGTAACAGATGCTAATAGTGCTAGGTTTATATCTAAAAGGACATCCAAAATAGAATTTGCATCATAATACACTTTTGCATAGTTATAAACAGGCTAGATCAGGATTGTAATTGCTATTCATGAACAGATGATAAAAACAGAACAGCGTTAAATCTCATGATAGCACTCGAGAGGCATGATAGCTACCAGGGCTAATGATGCGTAGTTGAACCAAACTCTAACACACTTAATTTGAAAGTTCGCAAATGTTAGAACTGAAATGCTAAATCATTGCAGAGCGTTTTTAGCTAACTGACTAGTCACATGTAGTAATGCGATAGAATTTAAAATGTGGAAGGCTAATCTAAAGACTCAACGTTCTGTGAAACTGATGAACCAACTCGTAAAATATTACCCACAGCATTGTAGCAATTGCTAACTCACACAAACTAAGTCAAAAAGCAAAGTATATTGAGCATCTTTTTATGGACATAATTAATTTTGAAATTCATGCTAAACAAATCTAGGTTTGTTATCAAACAAACCACTTCATGCTAGTTCATGTGAAAACTACAAAAAATTAGAGCATGTTGAGGTATTTTAACACCAGGCTAATGATGTGTGCTAGCTTCAGGGGCTACACAAGATTTTTCCACCTGCTAGTTCAAGGGACGATCATGCTAAATGATATCGTTAGATTGTATAAATCATAAGTATCACAGTTGTAATAGTTAGCCCCATGCTAGGTATCGTTAGCCCTTTGTGGGCACATTCATGTCACTTTAACGATGATAAAGGCTAAGCTAAAACACTACATTGTAGAATCCAAGTAAGCAGTGCAAAAGTATTGCCCCAGACACCACGTTGCCATGTTGTAGCCCAATGTTTTGAAACTGGCGCTAGCTTAAGGTAAAAGACGTGATAAGATCACGCTAGCATGGTTCCTGTGCTGGCCAGGCGGCAGACGGGTTCCCTGGAATCGGGACGCATATGATCAGCTGCGGCAGGAGGGCCTGGATCCAGTCACCTGGCGCGGCACGCCGTGGCCTGTTCCTGACGAGGGGGGACGTGGATCAGCTGGGAGGGAGGGATCATGAAGGACGGGCCCCGCATCGAGGGCTTGAGGTCTGGAGCGCTGGGTTAGCGGAGCGGGGGTTGCGGAGCGCTGGGTTAGTGGGCTGATCTATGCCGTATGTGTCGGCGCTAGGTGTTCGAGGAGCTGCTGTGACAGCGGATTTACAGCTAGTGAACGCCGGGGAACTGGATGTGGCTACTACCGCCAGCAGCACTTCTTCCAAAGTACAGCCGGATTTCTGCCCAGGTGCGACTTGGGGAGGACCGACCCGCAGGGGCAGTACCTGAGGTGAGCCCCGCCTCTTTCTCTGCATCTAGGGTTCTAGCTAACTCGCGGTGATGTGAAAACACGACCTTCATCAGCAAGAAGACGTTCACAAATTTGAGTGAATACCTTTTTGAAAGTTTAAAACTTAAATACATTATTTGAGATCATATGCGTAACCTATTTAACTGCTATCGGTCTGTTTTTTTATATGATGCATTAATATGCGCGATGGTTAGTGCTGTCATGTCAAGTAATTCTAATATCGATGGTAAGTCTTCATATTCGCGAGGGTTAACGCTTAATATTATTCGCGGTGGTTAACGCTATATTATTCGCGGGGTGTTTACGTTAATTATTATTCGCGGCTGGTAACGCTTAATATTATTGTTCTGCGGGCTTGGTTCTAGTTATATCGCTCGATTCGGTGTAACGCTTAATATTATTCGCGTTGGTGTAGTAAGGGGGGTAACGCTTATATTAATCGCGGGTGGTAACGCTCATTTAATATGCGATGACTTCTTAATATTTGCTATGATACGCTCATTAATATTGCTGGTGGGTAAGTTCAATTACTGTTCGCAGTGGTTAAGCATATTAATTTTCGCGATAGTGAATGCTCAATAATATTCGCTGTGGTTAACATTCATTAATATTTGCAAGTTGTTTAACGGTTATAATATTCGCGATGGTTAACGCTCATTAATATTCGTGGGTGTTAAGCTTATTAATATTCGCGGTGGTTAACGACTCATTAATATACGGTGGTTCATGCTCTGCAGGAAGTATCTGCCGGTTGCTGAAGAACTTTCCCTCAGAGTTTCATCTACGAGCCGTGGAAGGTCCGGAGGACGTGCAGCTGCGCGCCGGCTGGCAATCGGTACGCTAAACCGCTAACTAGCCGTTGCTTTCTCCAGCGAGTGGTTTTCTGAGTGATGTATCTGGTGCTCTGCTGTGCCTCAGGGAAGGACTATTCAAGCCGATGGTGTCTCATCTGGAGGCCAGTCAGAGGAACCTGGGCCTGATGCGGCGCGTTCGAGTCGAGGAGCAGAACACGGCGAGCTCACGCGAGGTGAAACTCACTTTATCTGTTTATAAACACATTAAAACTCCTCTGAGCTGTATCCAATCAGATGATCCCGTCTTGATGTCTCTCACACGATGTGGCCGACGACCCCATGGAGGCGGGGCTTATAGCGTGAGCTGCGGGAGGAGGCGGAGCTCCAGAGGGGGCTGGGCTTAAGTGCAGAGCTAAGCGCTTCATGGCGTGCGCTGATCACAAGCCCGCCCCTGCAGGTGGGAGAAGCTCAGCGGGAGAGGTATTGTGACTTAGAATCAGGGAATCAGATGGGGAGCGCACTCAAAGAAAATTTTTATAAGCTTAAAGAAGAAGCGTTGGCTTGGGGTAGCGCTCTGCGCTACGCTCCACCAAGCGCGCTTTACTCAGACTGAGCTTAAGAGAGATGTGATGATGTAAGTGTGTGTTGTTATGCTAATGTATATAAACTGCTATAAAGGAGCTCACGGGGGAGGGTTGTGATGTACTGCTTGTTATAATGTCGCAATATACAATAAAGGCATTTTATTAAAATGAAGCCATGATGTTATTGTTTGACCACTGAGTGGCCCAAACATTTATTATGAGGTTCTAACTGACTTCATGTATTTCTTTTCATTTAATTTAACATTATATCTCTACACTAAACATAGACATTTGTCTGTAGGTAGGTATAGCATTTATTTCAGGTTATTGCCAAATCCTCTACAGATTTAATTTAAACTGTAATTTATATTACTTAGTGCATTTAACTTGACCCTACTGTGTGCACTAATATTAATAGATCTCACTCGCTGCAGTTTACAAATATGACCTGAAAGAAACTGCTAAAATAATCACAGCATCTAAATAACACATGTCCTCTAGATCCTGTACAACAAAATTACTGAAAGAAAGAATGCTACAAATAGCTCAAATAAACTGTTCTAAATATTATTAAACTCATCTCTATCGCTAGGTTACGTTCCCAAACAGCTAAAACATGCAGTAATTAAACCACTAATCAAGAAAACGCACCTGGAATACTACGACGTTATCAACTATAGGCCAATCTCTAACTTCCGTCCTTCTAGAGATATTAGAGAAAGTTGTTATAGCACGCTCAGCTCCTTCTTACAGAAGAGCAACTGTTATGAAGAACTTCAATGTGGATTCAGAGCGCATCACAGCACAGAGACTGCGCTGTGTTAAAATTTCAAATGATCGTACTGATTGGATCAAGGGAACATCTCTCTTCAGGTTCGCTAGATCTCAGTGCAGCCTTCGATACGATAGATCACAGGATTCTCCTCGAGAGACAGAGAACGATGCGGGCACCAGGGCCAGCATCTGAGGAGGTTTAAACTCGTTCCTCTCGACCGGAAGTCAGTTTGTTCATGTAAAGGAGGATCATCGGCACACAGCAGTAGAGTATGGAGTTTCTCAAGGATCCGTTTGGACCATCCCTATTCTCAAATAACATGCTGCCCTCGACACAATTATTAGAAGACATGGCGTTAGTTTCTGATGCATGCGACAACAGCCAGCTCCACACCCCAAAGCTCTGGATAAACTCCCGGACGTTGTCCGCAGCTCAGCTACGCTCACAGATTTCAAAACTAAATTAAAAACATATCTGTTTAAACTGGCATTCCAATTAATTATCTCTTGGTATTTCTCCAAACAGATTGGAGTCTGAGCACTATAAACATACAAAAAGTTAAAAAAACAATGGGTTCAATGTTCCTCTCTAAGCTCTCCTAATCAGTTATCTCTCCTCTCTGCAGTTGATGCTGATCACCTGTTTGTGTGTCTGTGTTACTAGTTACTATACCGTTGTTTACATTTAATTGCATTTGGCAGACGCTTTGTCCAAAGCGACGTTACTTAGGGGAGAGACACAATATGCAAGCTTCTTACACCGTCAAGTCTTTTCATTGGGAGTTTCTGTTTTGTCTTTTTTTGTTTTGTTTTTGAAACCGTTTCTCGATGGATTCTTAAGTTTGTATGTTGTTTATTCTGAGGGAGGGTGAATTAGCACCTGCCTCAGTCAGCGAGGCTTCCCAGGGCCTCAGGAGAACTCCCGGCCTACGTCAACTACCTGATCCTCCTCACGCGGACTTTGGAACTGCTTTTGAAAGCAAACCCGTAAGAGAGAAGCGCTACATAAAACACTTGATTGATTGACTGTGCAGCACTAATGCTAGCATTAGAGCGTGTCGGAAGCTGTCAGTTCCGGTGCATTAGCTCAGGGGAAGAACAACACTCTTATGTCGCGGACAACATTTCGAATGGAATCACGCGGAATACTCACTGTGTGCACTGTTTTCTCAAAAAGAAATCCATGCTAAGAAATTACTGAGCCGTAATTCTTGCTCGTGATTGCATCTTATTCCAGCTTTTGAAGATCCGAGCTCATCAGGCTGGAGGGCGGGTGGCTTGTGTGCCGGGACTTCCTTGAACAAGTGTTTTTAGTTGCGGGCAAGTCACAGAACACATTTTGCAGATATTAATCGTATGTTCCTGTTTTAGGTGAGAACATAGACCGTCATGTAAGTACCTGAACACAAACAGTTGCTTTTTTGACCTTTAAGAAATGAGTGCAACACAACAGAACTCGGAAGAGTCTCTCCATCCACCCGGATCCCTTTAATACAGTTTATTTCTGTTCACTTACTAAAGAATTTATTTATAACAGCAAAAAAAAAAAATCATGAATCACACCACGCAAAACTATTACAATTACCTTCATAAGGAACCTGAATAACCAAAAGAAACTAAAATACAGTGATTTTAGTGATGAACTAGCAAAGTTTCAATCTGTAACAGCGAACCAAACAAGTAGTTTCTTATGTCTGAGATCCCTCGTCTGCGTTCTAAACTCTAAAGAGGAACGAAGATTTGATCAGCTGCTCTCGAATGACTGAGAATGAATTCAATCTTCTCGACGAGAAGCTCAGGTTCAGAGGAACCACCTTGCTCTGAGGAACGTTTGCAGCTGGCTACACGCTGGACTCAGCGGACCGGTTTGTCCCTGATGAGATGTCCATCTCGGTCGGAGGAGTCCACTCTCGCGCATGTAACAAGTGTAGTGACCATCAAGGCCTTATCCATTTATATCATATATATCTATATATGTAAAACGATAAAGGTATGAGATGAGACCTGTTTTCATGAGAAAATCGTGACAGGTAGTGCAGTCGAGCTCTCTGACATTGTATCCGCCATATTGTACTGTATCATGTGACCAAC
>UELW01000036.1:0-75000 GCA_900490495.1 Danionella dracula | reverse complement strand
TGGTTGTTCCGGGCGTGTTGATTCAGGGCCCGTTGTTGATTTCAGGGAGTGCGATTCAGGGACGTGTCGATTCAGGCGTGTTGAATTCAGGCTTCGTTGGTTGATTCGGGGCGTGTTTGATTCGGGGGCGTGTGAGTTTCAGGAGTGCTGTTCAGGCGTGTTGATTAGGGGCGGGCGTGTTGATTAGGGGCGGGTGATTCGGGAAATGATGATTCAGGCGTGTTGATTCGGGGAGGGTTGATCGGGGGCGTGTTGATTCGGGACGTGTTGATTCAGGGCGTGTGGATTCAGGAACATGCTGATTCAGGGCGTGTTGATCGGGGGCGGGTTTGTTTGATTCGGGGGCGTGTTGATTCGGGGACGTGTTGTTGATTAAGGGGTGTTGATCAGGGCGTGTGATTCGGGGGGCGTGTTGATTCAGGGCGTGTTGATTCATGGCTCGGTGTTGATTCGGGGGCGTGTTGATTCAGGGCGTGTTGATTCAGGCGTGTTGATTCAGGGCGTGTGATTCGGGGTCTGTTGATTAAGGGCGTGTGGATTCGGGGGCGTGTTGATTAGGACGTGTTGATCAGGACGGGTTGATTCGGGGCGTGTTGATACGGCGTGTTGATTCGGAGAGTGTTGATTCGGGGGAGTGTTGATTCGGGGGCGTGTGATTAAGGGAGTGTGATTCAGGGCGTGTCGATTCAGGACGTGTCGAGTCAGGGCGGTCGATCGGGACGTGTTGATTCGGGGCGTGTTGATTCGGGGCGTGTGGATTCGGGGCTGGTGTGATTCAGGGCGTGTGTGATTAGGGGAGTGTTGATTCGGGGACGTGTTGATTAGGGGGGCGTGTTGATGCAGGGCGTGTCGATTCAGCGTGTCGATTCAGGGCGTTTGGATCAGGGCGTGTTGATTCAGGGACGGTTGATTCGGGGGGCGTGTGATTCGCGGGGGTGTTGATTCAGGGAGTGTCGATCAGGGCGTGTCGATTCAGGCGTGTCGATCAGGGCGTGTGGATTCAGGGCCGTGTTTGATCAGGACGTGTGGATTCGGGGGGTGTTTTATTCGGGGCGTGTGATTCAGGGCGTGCGAGTCAGGGCGTGTCGGATTCAGGGCGTGTGGATGTCAGTTCAGGGAATGTGGATTCAGGGCGTGTCGATTCAGGACGGAATTGATTCAGGGGCGTGTTGATTCGGGGGCCGTGTTGATTCTAGGGCGTGTTGATCAGGAACGTGTCGATTTCAGGGGGAAGTGTGGATTCAATGGCATGTGGGATTCAGGGCGTGTCCCGATTCTTTTCAGAAGGAAGTGTAAGTGTTGATTCAGGACGTGCGATTCAGGGCGTTGTCGTTAAGGGAGTGGGGTTCAGGGCATGTGGCTTCAGGCAGGGCGTGTCGATTCAGGAGTAGTCAGAGACGTGTGTGATTCAGGGCTGTGTGGATTAATGGGTGTCGATTCGGGGGCGTGTTGATTAGGCGTGTGATTCGGGCCTCACGTACAAGAAGTTCCTCCATGTTTGTCGCTGCTGGGTGAACCGGAGAAACCCGTGAGGGACGTCTCTGCTGACGACTTCCTGTAAGTGAATCGTTTACTTCCTTTTTCTCACACTTTCAGTGGTTCAGAGTTTCAGGAGGTTTAGAACTTTGAAGATTTGTGAATGAGAACGATTCTGAGCCAGCTTAGAGGCGGCTGAGCTGGTACGGAGTGTGTCCCTGTAGGTCCAGGTCTCCAGCTGGTGCTCCTCAGAGGGCCAGCAGCTCTGGAGGATCTGGTGATGAGGAGAACTCTCGCTCAGACAGGAAGAGAGGCTGGCTCTAGCTGCAGCGCTTGTTTGTTTGTTTGTTTTTGCTCCGCTGTGGTGTCTGACGCCTCCGTCGCGCAGATGCTCTCTCTCACTGCCAGCAGAGCGCAGATGGAGAGCGAGGAACGCTGGAGAACGGGTTCAGATTGACTCATTAGTGCCTCCAGATCTTAAGCAGATCTTGTATCAGCTTCACGCTGCGTTGCCGTCTCTTTATATTCATTTATGGTCCTCTTAACGCAGCAGGCCTGGAGCAGCTCCAGAGCTCCAATCGTTAGGAAGCTTCAACTCTCAAACTGAAGTTCATCTTTAGAACCGAAAGGGAAAAATTACAATTCAAAAGTGAACAAGATGGCCGTTCTGAAGCTCTGTGTAACGATATTTGAACCGTGGGCCACTAGCAAGGGTCACAGAGATGTATAATAGCTCTGGAAAGCCAAAGAAAGAAACCATAAGATCAGATGAAGCTCTGTGCAAATGTATTTGAACCCCATGCTTGTTAAATCATGTTAGCTGCATGCTAACTCATGCTACACTCATTCTAATCACTTGCTAGTTGAAAGACACATCATGCTAATGAAATGGTAATATTTCCTAATGTTAGGGACATGCTAATTCACGTGAGCATCATGTTAGGGCGTATTAGCATCATGCTAGTCACTTTTCATAAAACGTAAGCGTTTTAAAATCAATGGAAGGCTAAATCTGTACGCTGACCATTGAAGCGCTCTGTAAACGTTTTCACAATATGTTTTCACTTCAAACCCGTTCGATGTTTGTGTAAGCAACATGCACAAACATTTTAGCATCTCGTTAAGTGCTTCATAATTAATTTTACGTACGAAAACATGCTAAATCATGTTGCCATTAAGTTATTCTCATGCTAATCCGTAGAAGTTTGATGCAAACCGTGTAAAACTAAAGCTAACACTATGCTAGGTCATTGTAGTATCGTGCTAATTATGTGCTATGGGCTAGTTAGCTTCAGGCTAACTGGTTCATGCTACACTCGTTCTATTCACAAGCTAGAAAGCAGTGCTTTTTAATATTTGCGATATGTTGAGGGCATGTAAAATCATGTAGGCCTAGTTGTAGCATCATGCTAGTCACATTTAATAAAACATTTAGCACTTAAACATTTAAGTGGACTTAAAACATGCAAAGGTATTATATGCTAATATATGCACCAGTATTGTAAAACCAATAAAGTATTTCCCCAGCCATGGTTAGCTAAGTAGCAATACTACTACGCGTTAGCTCTAGGTGAAAGATGGCAAAATCATTTTAGCATGGTTTGCTAAAACATGCTAGGTCATTTTTATCATCATGCTAATCCTGATAGTTAATTCATGCTAGTTCATTTGATACTCATTCTAGTCACATGCTAGCTGAAGGTAGCATCATAATAACACATTAGCGTGATTGCCGACAACTCTTCAGTTTCTGATGATGAGTTCAGCGTGCCTACCTCAGCGTGACTGTAGGACAGCGGTCTCGTACACGTGACCTGTAGCGTAGCCTCTCGTGTGTAGGAGGTGTGTGACGCCGCGGGACGACCAGGACTCCGAGGCCTTCGCCGTCCCGTCTCTGGAGGATCTGGGTCTGGAGGTGGATTCGAGGTGTTGTGGCCCGGCGGAGAAACGTTTGCGCTGAGGAGGCTGGAGGCTCATCTCCAGAGCCAGGTGAGGGTGATTGCTAAGCCCCGCCCTCTTAGATGCCGTCGCTAGCGTGACTGATTGCGATGTGTTTCAGGGATGGGTGGCGAACTTCTCGAAGCCGCGGACGATCCCGAACTCTCTGCTGCCCAGCACACACCGGGCTGAGTCCCTACCTGAGCCTGGGGTGCTTATCGGTTCGAACCTTCTACCACCGCCTCAACAGCATCTACGCTCAGGTTAGGAGCCGCACCTGTTTAATGAGGTCATGCATTAGCCCCGCCCCACGACTAACCTTCCTCTCCCTCCAGTCGAAGAACCACTCGCTGCCGCCGGTCTCTCTGCAGGGTCAGGTGCTCTGGCGGGAGTTCTTCTACACGGTGGCTGCGGCGACGCCGAACTTCACGCGGATGGAGGGGAACCGCATCTGCCTCCAGATCGACTGGTACCAGGACGCCACGGCACTGCAGAGATGGGCCAACGTAAGCTAGCACACGGCTCTCAGGGTTCTGATTGGCTTCCAGAGAGCGTAACACATTAATGATGCGAGCGTTAGCCTCATGCTACACTGTTAATTTAAGGTAGCATCATGCTAATGATTTCTTAATTTGAATTAGCATAGTGTTAGGGACATGCTAATTCATGCTAAAACATGCATCATGTTATTTACATATAGAATGTTAGAATCGTAAAAGAAACAAAGAAACACTGCAAAAGTACTTGCTCCCCATGTTTTGGTCATGTTAACAAGATGCTAACTCGTGCTAGGTTTATATAAAAGACATCCAAAATCATATTAGCATCATAATACACTTTTGCATTAGGTTAAACCAGGCTAGATCAGGATATCGTAATGCTATTTCATAACAGCTGCATAACAACAGCGTAAATCTCATGCTAGCACTGCGAGGTCATGATAGCTACCAGGCTAATGATGCGCTAGTTAACCTAACTCTTAACACACTTAATTTGAATTCGCATAATGTTAGTGAAATGCTAATTCATGCTAGAGCGTGTTAGCATCATGCTAGTCACATGTAGTAATGCGATAGAATTTAAAAAATGATGGAAGGCTAATCTAAAGACTCACGTTGTAGAAACTATGAACCACTCGTAAAAAGTATTAACCCCAGGCATGCTAGCAATATGCTAACTCACACAAACTAAGTAAAAAGCAAAGTCATATTAGCATCTTTCTATTGACATAATTAATTTTGAATCATGCTAAAACATGCTAGGTCTTGTTATCAACAAACCACTCTCATGCTAGTTCATGAAAACTACAAATTAGAGCATGTGAGGTCATTCTAACACCAGGCTAATGATGTGCTGCTTAGCTTCAGGCTACACAGATTTTTTTCACCTGCTAGTTCAAGGGCGCATCATGCTAATGATATCGTAGATTGTATAATCATAATATCACATTGTAATTAGTTAGCCCCATGCTAGGTCTCGTTAGCCCTTTGCTGGTCACATTCATGTCACTTTAACGATGAAAGGCTAAGCTAAACACTAACATTGTAGAATCAAAGTAAGCACTGTGCAAAAGTATTTGCCCCCAGACACACTTAGCCATGTTAGCAATATGTTAACTGGCGCTAGCTTCATGTAAAAGACGTGCTAGATCACGCTAGCATGGTTCCTGTGCTGGCCAGGCGCAGACGGGCTTCCCCTGGATCGACGCCATCATGACTCAGCTGCGGCAGGAGGGCTGGATCCATCACCTGGCGCGGCACGCCGTGGCCTGCTTCCTGACGCGGGGGGACCTGTGGATCAGCTGGGAGGAGGGCATGAAGGTACGGGCCCTCGAGGGCTCTGAGGTCTGGAGCGCTGGGTTAGCGGAGCGCTGGGTTAGCGGAGCGCTGGGTTAGTGGCTGATCCTCTGCGTGTGTTCGGCGCTAGGTGTTCGAGGAGCTGCTGCTGGACGCGGATTACAGCGTGAACGCCGGGAACTGGATGTGGCTCTCCGCCAGCGCCTTCTTCCACAAGTACAGCCGGATCTTCTGCCCGGTGCGCTTCGGCCGGAGGACCGACCCGCAGGGGCAGTACCTGAGGTGAGCCCCGCCCTCTTCCTCTGCATCGGGTTCTAGCTAACCTCGCGGTGATGAAACACGACCTTCATCAGCAGAAGCGCTTCACAAATTTAGTGTAATACCTTTTTTGAAAGTTTAAAATTAAATACATTTATTTTAGCATCCTATGCGTAACCATATTTAACTGTATTTCGGGTCTGTTTTTTTATATATGCATTAATATGCGCGATGGTTAGTGCTCATTAATATTCACGATGGGTAATGTTCATTAATATTCGCGATGGTTAACGCTTAATATTATTCGCGGTGGTTAACGCTTAATATTATTCGCGGTGGTTAACGCTTAATATTATTCGCGGTGGTTAACGCTTAATATTATTCGCGGTGGTTAACGCTTAATATTATTCGCGGTGGCTAACGCTTAATATTATTCGCGGTGGTTAACGCTTAATATTATTCGCGGTGGTTAACGCTTTATATTAATCGCGGTGGTTAACGCTCATTAATATTTGCGATGATCTTCTTAATATATGCTATGATAACGCTCATTAATATTGTGGTGGTTAACGTTCAATTAATATTCGCAGTGGTTAAAGCATATTAATTTTCGCGATAGTGAATGCTCAATAATATTCGCTGTGGTTAACATTCATTAATATTTGCAATTGTTAACGGTTATTAATATTCGCGATGGTTAACGCTCATTAATATTCGTGGTGTTTAACGCTTATTAATATTCGCGGTGGTTAACGCTCATTAATATTCACGGTGGTTCATGCTCTGCAGGAAGTATCTGCCGGTGCTGAAGAACTTCCCCTCAGAGTTCATCTACGAGCCGTGGAAGGCTCCGGAGGACGTGCAGCTGCGCGCCGGCTGCATCATCGGTACGCTAACCGCTAACCTAGCCGCTGCTTTCTCCAGCGAGTGGTTTCTGAGTTGATCTGGTGCTCTGCTGTGCCTCAGGGAAGGACTATCCTCAGCCGATGGGTGTCTCATCTGGAGGCCAGTCAGAGGAACCTGGGCCTGATGCGGCGCGTTCGAGTCGAGCAGCAGAACACGGCCGAGCTCACGCGAGGTGAAACTCAACTTTATCTGTTTAATAAACACATTTAAACTCCCTCTGAGCTGTATCCAATCAGATGATCCCGTCTTGATGTCCTCTCACAGATGTGGCCGACGACCCCATGGAGGCGGGGCTTAAGCGTGAGCTGCGGGAGGAGGCGGAGCTCCCAGAGGGGGCGGGCTCTAAGTGCAGAGCTAAGCGCTTCATGGGCTGCGCTGATCACAAGCCCCGCCCCTGCAGCTGGGAGAAGCTCAGCGGAGAGGTCATGTGACTCTAGAATCAGCGAATCAGATGGGAGCGTCACTCAAAGAAAATATTTTTATAAGCTTAAAGAAGAAGCGTTGGCTTGGGTTAGCGCTCTGCGCTACGCTCGCACCACGCGCGCTTTACTCCAGACTGAGCTTTAAGAGAGTATGTGATGATGTAAATGTGTGTTGTTATGCTAATGTTATATAAACTGCTAATAAAGGAGCTCACGGGGGAGGGTTGTGATGTACTGCTTGTTATTAATGTGCAAATATAATAAATAAAGGCATTTTATTAAAATGAATGCCATGATGTTATTGTTTGACCACTGAAGTGTCCCAAACATTTTATTCTGAGGTTCTAACTGCTTCAATGTATTTCTTTTTCATTTAACATTATATCTCTACACTAAACATAGACATTTGTCTTGTAGGTATTAGCATTTATTTTCAGCGTTATTGCCAAATCCTCTACATATTTAATTTAACTGTAATTTACTTTACTTAGTGCCATTTAACTTGACCCTACTGTGTGCACTAATATTAATAGATCTCACTCGCTGCAGTTTTACAAATATTGACCTGAAAGAACTGCTAAAAATAATCACAGCATCTAAATCAACAACATGCTCTCTAGATCCTGTACCAACAAAATTACTGAAAGAATTGCTACAAATAGCTCAAAAACTGTTTCTAAATATTATAAACTCATCTCTATCGCTAGGTTACGTTCCCAAACAGCTAAAACATGCAGTAATTAAACCACTAATCAAGAAAACGCACCTGGATCCTACTGAGTTATCAACTATAGGCCAATCTCTAACCTTCCGTTCCTCTCAGAGATATTAGAGAAAGTTGTTATAGCACAGCTCAGCTCCTTCTTACAGAAGAGCAACTGTTATGAAGAACTTCAATCTGGATTCAGAGCGCATCACAGCACAGAGACTGCGCTGGTTAAAATTTCAAATGATCTGTTACTTGATTGGGATCAAGGGAACATCTCTCTTCTAGTTCTGCTAGATCTCAGTGCAGCCTTCGATACGATAGATCACAGGATTCTCCTCGAGAGACTAGAGAACGATGCGGGCATCCAGGGCCAGCTCTGAGAGGGTTTAACTCGTTCCTCTCTGACCGGAGTCAGTTTGTTCATGTAAATGGAGACTCATCGGACACAATAGCAGTAGAGTATGGAGTTCCTCAAGGATCCGTTTTGGGACCCATCCTATTCTCAATATACATGCTGCCCTCGACACAATTATTAGAAGACATGGAGTTAGTTTCTATTGCTATGCAGACAACAGCCAGCTCCAGCAACCCCAAAGCTCTGGAATAAACTCCCGGACGTTGTCCGCAGCTCAGCTACGCTCACAGATTTCAAAACTAAATTAAAAACATATCTGTTTAAACTGGCATTCCAATAATTATCTCTTGGTATTTCTCCAAACAGATCTGGAGTCTGAGCACTATAAACATACAAACTGTTTAAAAAAACAATGTGGTTCAATGTTCCTCTCTAAGCTCTCCTCATCATTTATCTCTCCTCCTGCAGCTGATGCTGATCACCTGTTTGTTGTCTGTGTTACAGTTTACTAACCGTTGTTTTACATTTATGCATTTGGCAGACGCTTTTGTCCAAAGCGACTTACATTAGGGGAGAGACAATATGCAATTTCTTACACCGTCAAAGTCTTTTCATCTGTTAGTTTCTGTTTTGTCTTTTTTTGTTTTGTTTTTGAACCGTTCGTCGATGGATCTTAAGTTTGTATGTTGTTTATGCTGGGGAGGTGATTAGCACCTGCCTCAGTCAGCGAGGCTCCCAGGGGCCTCACGGAGGAACTCCTGCTTACTCTACCTGATCCTCACGCGGACTTTGTGAAGCTGCTTTGAAAGCAAACCCTGAAGAAGCGCTACATAAACACTTGATTGATTGAATGTGCAGCAGCTAATGCTAGCATTAGAGCGGCAGAAGCTGTTCTAGTTCAGGTGCTATGCTCAGGGGAAGAACACACTCTTATGTCGCGGACACATTTCGAAATGGAATCAGCGCTGGAACTACTCCTGTGTGCACTGGTTCTCCAAAAGAAATCCATGCTAAGAATTACTGAGCCGTAATTCTGCTTGTGATTGCATCTTATTCCAGCTTTCTGAAGTCCAGCATCAGCGCTGGAGGGCGGGGCTTGTGTGCTGGACTTCCTTGAACAAGGTCTTTTTATTGCGAGGCAGTCACAGAACACATTTCTGCAGATATTAATCGTATTTCCAGGTTTAGGTGAGAACATAAAGACACAGTCATTAAGTCCTGAACACAATCAGTTGCTTTTATTGACCTTTAAGAAATAGTGCAACACAAACAGAAACTAGAAGAGTCTCTCCACCCGGATCCCTTTTAACAGTTTATTTCTGTTCACTACTAAAGGATTAAATTTATAAACAACGCAAAAAAAAAATCATGAATCACACCACGCAAAACTATTTACAATTACCTTCATAGAGGAACCCTTGAATAACCAAAAGAAACAAAATACAGTGATTTCGTGAAAACTAGCAAAGTTTCAATCTGTAACAGCGAACCAAACAAGTAGTTTCTTATGTCTGAGACTCTCCTCGTCCTGCGTTCTAAACTCTAAACGAGGAACGAAGGATCTGATCAGCTGCTCTCTGAATGACTCGAATTGAATTCAATCTTCTCGACGAGAAGCTCAGGTTCAGAGGAACCACCTGCTCTGAGGGAACGTTTGAAGCTGGCTACACGCTGGACCTCAGCGACCGGTTTGTCCCTGATGAGATGTCCATATCTCGGTCGGAGGAGTCCACTCTCGCTGCATGTAACAGTGTAGTGACCATCAAAGGCCTTATCCATTCAATATATGTATATATATATATATATATATATATATATATATATATATATATATATATATATATATATATATATATATATATATATATATATGTAAAACGATAAAGGTATGAGATGAGACCTGTTTTCATGAGAAAATCAGTGACCAGGTAGTGCAAGTCGAGCTCTTGCACATTGTATCTGCCATATTGTACTGTATCATGTGACCAACCCGCATCAGTACGGTCTCCTCCCTCTCACTGTGCGTCACGGAATGAGCGATCAGCACTACAGAGCTCTTGCTAGAACTTCTTATTTCCTGTCAAAGGTGGGAGCAAGTCACTACTTTACAAGTCAAGCCAAAGTCCAAATCATTTACCAAAAAATAATAGTAAAGCAGTTCACGAGTCTTTGAGGATCAAGTCCAAGTGGAGTGTTGAGTCCACGCCTCTGGTTCCTGCTCACAGATTAGTAGCAGCGCTCTGTTTCCTTTGCTTTAGTCTCGGTGTGTCAAGTTGATTCGGGGGCGTGTTGATTCGGGGCGTGTTGATTCAGGGCGTGTTGATTCAGGGCGTGTCGATTCAGGGCGTGTTGATTCAGGGTCGTGTTGATTCAGGGTGTGTTGATTCGGGGCGTGTTGATTCAAGGGCGTGTTGATTCAGGGTGTGTTGATTCGGGGCGTGTTGATTCAAGGGCGTGTTGATTCAGGACGTGTCGATTCAGGGCGTGTTGATTCAAGGGCGTGTTGATTCAGGGTCGTGTTGATTCAGGGTGTGTTGATTCGGGGCGTGTTGATTCAGGGCGTGTTGATTCAGGGCGTGTCGATTCAGGACGTGTCGATTCAGGGCGTGTTGATTCAGGGGCGTGTTGATTCGGGACATGCTGATTCAAGGGCGTGTTGATTCAGGACGTGTCGATTCAGGGCGTGTCGATTCGGGGGCGTGTTGATTCGGGGGCGTGTTGATTCAGGGCGTGTCGATTCAGGACGTGTCGATTCAGGGCGTGTCGATTCGGGGGCGTGTTGATTCAGGGCGTGTCGATTCGGGGGCGTGTTGATTCGGGGGCGTGTTGATTCAGGGCGTGTTGATTCAGGGTGTGTTGATTCGGGGCGTGTTGATTCAAGGGCGTGTTGATTCAGGACGTGTCGATTCAGGGCGTGTTGATTCAAGGGCGTGTTGATTCAGGGTCGTGTTGATTCAGGGTGTGTTGATTCGGGGCGTGTTGATTCAGGGCGTGTTGATTCAGGGCGTGTCGATTCAGGGCGTGTTGATTCAGGGCGTGTCGATTCAGGACGTGTCGATTCAGGGCGTGTTGATTCAGGGGCGTGTTGATTCGGGACATGCTGATTCAAGGGCGTGTTGATTCAGGACGTGTCGATTCAGGGCGTGTCGATTCGGGGGCGTGTTGATTCGGGGGCGTGTTGATTCAGGGCGTGTCGATTCAGGACGTGTCGATTCAGGGCGTGTCGATTCGGGGGCGTGTTGATTCAGGGCGTGTCGATTCGGGGGCGTGTTGATTCGGGGGCGTGTTGATTCAGGGCGTGTCGATTCAGGGCGTGTCGATTCGGGGGCGTGTTGATTCGGGGGCGTGTTGATTCAGGGCGTGTCGATTCAGGACGTGTCGATTCAGGGCGTGTCGATTCGGGGGCGTGTTGATTCAGGGCGTGTTGATTCAGGGCGTGTTGATTCAGGGTCGTGTTGATTCAGGGTGTGTTGATTCGGGGCGTGTTGATTCAGGGCGTGTTGATTCAGGGCGTGTCGATTCAGGACGTGTCGATTCAGGGCGTGTCGATTCAGGGGCGTGTTGATTCGGGACATGCTGATTCAAGGGCGTGTTGATTCAGGACGTGTCGATTCAGGGCGTGTCGATTCGGGGGCGTGTTGATTCGGGGGCGTGTCGATTCAGGGCGTGTCGATTCGGGGCGTGTTGATTCAGGGCGTGTTGATTCGGGGCGTGTTGATTCAGGGCGTGTTGATTCAGGGCGTGTCGATTCAGGACGTGTCGATTCAGGGCGTGTCGATTCAGGGGCGTGTTGATTCGGGACATGCTGATTCAAGGGCGTGTTGATTCAGGACGTGTCGATTCAGGGCGTGTCGATTCGGGGGCGTGTTGATTCGGGGGCGTGTCGATTCAGGGCGTGTCGATTCGGGGCGTGTTGATTCAGGGCGTGTTGATTCGGGGCGTGTTGATTCGGGGCGTGTTGATTCAGGGCGTGTTGATTCAGGGCGTGTTGATTCGGGGGCGTGTTGATTCGGGGCGTGTTGATTCAGGGCGTGTCGATTCGGGGCGTGTCGATTCAGGGCGTGTTGATTCAGGGCGTGTTGATTCAGGGCGTGTTGATTCGGGGGCGTGTTGATTCGGGGGCGTGTTGATTCAGGGCGTGTTGATTCAGGGCGTGTTGATTCAGGGCGTGTTGATTCAGGGCGTGTTGATTCGGGGGCGTGTTGATTCGGGGCGTGTTGATTCAGGGCGTGTCGATTCGGGGCGTGTCGATTCAGGACGTGTCGATTCAGGGCGTGTCGATTCGGGGGCGTGTTGATTCGGGGGCGTGTTGATTCAGGGCGTGTCGATTCAGGACGTGTCGATTAAGGGCGTGTCGATTCGGGGGCGTGTTGATTCAGGGCGTGTTGATTCAGGGCGTGTTGATTCAGGGCGTGTTGATTCAGGGCGTGTCGATTCAGGACGTGTCGATTCAGGGCGTGTCGATTCAGGGGCGTGTTGATTCGGGACATGCTGATTCAAGGGCGTGTTGATTCAGGACGTGTCGATTCAGGGCGTGTCGATTCGGGGGCGTGTCGATTCGGGGGCGTGTCGATTCAGGGCGTGTCGATTCGGGGGGCGTGTTGATTCAGGGCGTGTTGATTCAGGGCGTGTTGATTCAGGGTGTGTTGATTCAGGGCGTGTTGATTCAGGGCGTGTTGATTCAGGGCGTGTCGATTCAGGGCGTGTTGATTCAGGGCGTGTTGATTCAGGGCGTGTTGATTCAGGGTGTGTTGATTCAGGGTGTGTTGATTCAGGGCGTGTTGATTCAGGGCGTGTTGATTCAGGGCGTGTCGATTCAGGACGTGTCGATTCAGGGCGTGTTGATTCAGGGCGTGTTGATTCGGGGGCGTGTTGATTCGGGGGCGTGTCGATTCAGGACGTGCTGATTCAGGGCGTGTTGATTCGGGGGCGTGTTGATTCGGGGGCGTGTTGATTCGGGACATGCTGATTCAGGGCGTGTTGATTCGGGGCGTGTTGATTCGGGGGCGTGTTGATTCGGGACGTGTTGATTCAGGGCGTGTTGATTCAGGACATGCTGATTCAGGGCGTGTTGATTCGGGGCGTGTTGATTCGGGGGCGTGTTGATTCGGGACGTGTTGATTCAGGGCGTGTTGATTCAGGGCGTGTTGATTCGGGGGCGTGTTGATTCAGGGCGTGTTGATTCAGGGCGTGTTGATTCGGGGGCGTGTTGATTCAGGGCGTGTTGATTCAGGGCGTGTTGATTCAGGGCGTGTTGATTCGGGGGCGTGTTGATTCAGGGCGTGTTGATTCGGGGGCGTGTTGATTCAGGACGTGTTGATTCAGGACGTGTTGATTCGGGGCGTGTTGATACGGGGCGTGTTGATTCAGGGCGTGTTGATTCGGGGGCGTGTTGATTCGGGGGCGTGTTGATTCAGGGCGTGTCGATTCAGGGCGTGTCGATTCAGGACGTGTCGATTCAGGGCGTGTCGATTCGGGACGTGTTGATTCGGGGCGTGTTGATTCGGGGCGTGTTGATTCGGGGCGTGTTGATTCAGGGCGTGTTGATTCGGGGGCGTGTTGATTCGGGGACGTGTTGATTCGGGGGCGTGTTGATTCAGGGCGTGTCGATTCAAGGCGTGTCGATTCAGGGCGTGTGGATTCAGGGCGTGTTGATTCAGGACGTGTTGATTCGGGGGCGTGTTGATTCGGGGGCGTGTTGATTCAGGGCGTGTCGATTCAGGGCGTGTCGATTCAGGGCGTGTCGATTCAGGGCGTGTGGATTCAGGGCGTGTTGATTCAGGACGTGTTGATTCGGGGGGCGTGTTGATTCGGGGGCGTGTTGATTCAGGGCGTGTCGATTCAGGGCGTGTCGATTCAGGGCGTGTGGATTCAGGGCATGTGGATTCAGGGCGTGTCGATTCAGGACGTGTTGATTCAGGGCGTGTTGATTCGGGGGCGTGTTGATTCAGGGCGTGTTGATTCAGGACGTGTCGATTCAGGGCGTGTGGATTCAAGGCATGTGGATTCAGGGCGTGTCGATTCAGGAAGTGTTGATTCAGGACGTGTCGATTCAGGGCGTGTCGATTCAGGGCGTGTGGATTCAGGGCATGTGGATTCAGGGCGTGTCGATTCAGGACGTGTTGATTCAGGGCGTGTGGATTCCGGGCGTGTCGATTCGGGGGCGTGTTGATTCAGGGCGTGTTGATTCAGGGCGTGTTGATTCAGGACGTGTTGATTCAGGGCGTGTTGATTCAGGGCGTGTTGATTCAGGGTCGTGTTGATTCAGGGTGTGTTGATTCGGGGCGTGTTGATTCAGGGCGTGTTGATTCAGGGCGTGTTGATTCGGGGGCGTGTCGATTCAGGGCGTGTCGATTCAGGGTGTGTCGATTCAGGGCGTGTCGATTCAGGGCGTGTGGATTCCGGGCGTGTCGATTCGGGGGCGTGTTGATTCAGGGCGTGTTGATTCAGGACGTGCTGATTCAGGGCGTGTTGATTCAGGGCGTGTTGATTCGGGACATGCTGATTCAAGGGCGTGTTGATTCAGGGTCGTGTTGATTCAGGGTGTGTTGATTCAGGGTGTGTTGATTCGGGGCGTGTTGATTCAGGGCGTGTTGATTCAGGGCGTGTTGATTCGGGGGCGTGTTGATTCGGGGGCGTGTTGATTCAGGGCGTGTCGATTCAGGGTCGTGTTGATTCAGGGTGTGTTGATTCAGGGTCGTGTTGATTCAGGGTCGTGTTGATTCAGGGTGTGTTGATTCAGGATGTGTTGATTCAGGGTCGTGTTGATTCAGGGTCGTGTTGATTCAGGGCGTGTTGATTCAGGGTCGTGTTGATTCAGGGCGTGTTGATTCGGGGGCGTGTTGATTCGGGGGCGTGTTGATTCAGGGCGTGTCGATTCAGGGCGTGTCGATTCAGGGCGTGTCGATTCAGGGCGTGTCGATTCAGGGCGTGTGGATTCCGGGCGTGTTGATTCGGGGGCGTGTCGATTCAGGGCGTGTTGATTCGGGGGCGTGTTGATTCAGGACGTGTTGATTCAGGGCGTGTTGATTCAGGACGTGTGGATTCAGGGCGTGTTGATTCAGGACGTGTGGGTTTAGGGCGTGTTGATTCAGGGCGTGTTGATTCAGGACGTGTTGATTCAGGGCGTGTTGATTCAGGGCGTGTTGATTCAGGGCGTTTTGATTCAGGAAGTGTTGATTCAGGGCGTGTTGATTCGGGGGCGTGTTGATTCAGGACGTGTTGATTCAGGGCGTGTTGATTCAGGACGTGTGGGTTTAGGGCGTGTTGATTCAGGACGTGTTGATTCAGGACGTGTTGATTCAGGGCGTGTTGATTCGGGGGCGTGTTGATTCAGGACGTGTTGATTCAGGGCGTGTTGATTCAGGGCGTGTTGATTCAGGACGTGTGGGTTTAGGGCGTGTTGATTCAGGGCGTGTTGATTCAGGACGTGTGGGTTTAGGGCGTGTTGATTCAGGGCGTGTTGATTCAGGACGTGTGGGTTTAGGGCGTGTTGATTCAGGGTGTGTTGATTCAGGGCGTTTTGATTCAGGAAGTGTTGATTCAGGGCGTGTCGATTTAGGGCGTTTTGATTCAGGGAGTGTTGATTCAGGAAGTGTTGATTCAGGGCGTGTCGATTTAGGGCGTTTTGATTCAGGGAGTGTTGATTCAGGAAGTGTTGATTCAGGGCGTTTTGATTCAGGGAGTGTTGATTCAGGGAGTGTTGATTCAGGGCGTGTCGATTCAGGGCGTGTCGATTCAGGGTGTGGACTCTTAAAGGGTTTCTTTGAAATGATCCCAAATGTTGGAAATATTCTGCCTTCGGAGCTCGATTTGATCTGAAGGCAAAGAGGGCTCGGTCCTCATTTAGCACGAAGTTCTCGAGGGCAATCACAAAGAGGCAAACATGGATGAAGCAGGCATGACAAAACCTTAGAGTTCCTTGTTGGGTTTGTATGTTTGCATATATGAAAAGAAATAGTATTTACATAACTCGACATCCCCATTTACTGCGCTTGTTGCTCTCCTCCGCATCGATCAGAGCGATCTTCTCTTTCAGTATACGAGCGCCACGCTCAACCTTCTCCTCAAAGACTCTCAGCTCTACTTCTTGACTTTTCATTTCCTCTTGACGTTTTGTCTTCAACTTCTGTAGGTCCTTGTTGAGGCTTCTGCTCTTGGCCTCACAAGCCTCCTCTTCTCTTTCTAGCATTTCTCTCTGTTTTCTCTCTCTTCTCTCCATCTCATCTTCTTGCTCTTGTTTCAGATCTTCAATCATCTTCTCCCATCTCTTCCTCGTCTCTGCTCTTTGTTTCTCCTCTTCTTGAGCTCTTTTCTCCAAATGTTCTCTTCTCTCGTTCTCAAGCTGCTGATATTGTGTGCTTATTTTTTCTTTGTTGTTTTCGTAATCTCTCTCATTCTGCTCCATCTCTTTCTTCCATCTCTCCATCTCCGTCTCACGCAGCTCTTTTTCCAGTTCTTCTTTTTCTCTCGCCTGTTGTTTCTTCTCCTCCTCCCATTCTCTCTGCAGCTGTTCTATTTTCTCTCGTTCATCGCTTTCAGCCTCTTCGATCCTTCTTTTCCATTCCGCTCTTTCTTGCGTTTCTTCTCGATGTTCCTCATACTGTTCTTCTCTCTTGCTGTCTTCTTTCTTTTCCTGTCGTTTTCGCTCATACTCTAGTCTTTGATCTTTGATCTGTTTCTCTAGCTCTTCAACCCTTTGATCAAATTCATATTTAAGTTGCGTTCTCATCTCAGCTTGTTTCTGTTCCTCCTTCTCTTGCTTCTCTAGCTCTGATCTCTCTTTCTCTTCAAGCTCTTTAAGAAGGGCTTCCACTCGTTCCCTGTGCTTCTCCTCAAGCTTCTCTCTCTCGTTGCCAGTCCTCTGTTTCTTCTCTTTTAAACTTTCTCTGATGTTCCTAAACTCCGCCTGACATTTGGCTTCTAGCTTTTCAAATTGGGTTTTAAACAGAAATTTGTTCTGCTCTAACTTTTCTTCTCTTTGTCTAACAGAGACGGTCGCCTCCTCAAACAGTTCGTTACTGAAGAATCCTCTGTTAGATCTCCTCAGCTCCTCTATCTTCTGGAGGAGCTCAGTAACTTGTGTTCGCTGTTCTTGTTTTGTGTTGTTAAACACCAGGAACCTGTTCCCACACTCTCGGATCAGACCCTTGAGCTCCACATTAGTACTTTTCTCCACAAATTCTCTTATTGATTGATTTTTCAGAGTTTCTCCTCCAGTGAAGAGAACGATGCAGAACTTTGCTGCTATTGGTCCAAACATCCTCTTAATCATGTTTAGAGGAACCCGAACCTCTTTGCTGATGTTTCCCAAACTCACCACGATGAGGAACACGTGAGGTCCAGGAGCGGAGAGAGAAACGCTCTTCAGGATCTGCTCCTCCACCTGATCTCTTTTCAAGGACAAGTCAAAGAGTCCTGGAGTATCGATCACTGATAATCTTCTACCGTTCACTTCAGCACTCCCTGATTTACAGACTCTGGTCACCAGATCAGAACTGGATTCCCTGAGGAACTCCTCTCTTCCGAGGATAGTGTTTCCTGTGGCAGACTTTCCACTTCCTGTTCTCCCAAAGATCAGGATCCTCACAGAGCCGTCATCCGCTGGAGCTGCTTCTGTTAATGAATGGAATAACATTTACAAAAGTTTTAACAAATGTTCTTTTTCACCATTAACAAAAACATAAATTCAAATCATGAATCGAATAAGTTTTGGGCAAAAGATGCTCTTTTCTATGTTAGTGAAAGAGGTTATTTGAGCTATTCTCATTACTTACTGATTGTGTGCTGAATCATCTGAACATCTGCAGACAGTTCATTGTATTTATTTGAGTCTGTTTTTTCATGGTGGTTCTGTTCGTTCCATTCCTCTTGTTCTCTCTTCAGCTCATTTTTCATTTGCCTTTCTTGATCTTCTAAGTTTTGTATCTCCTTTTTGAACCATTGTTTAGAATTCTTCTCTTCAATTTGCCATATCAGTTTATGATGAGTCTGTAGTTCCTCCTTTATCTTCATCCTCATCCTCTCATTCTCTTCTTGATGTTTGTATTGAAGTTCTTCCTTCTCTCTCAGGCTTCGTTCTTTTTCTCGTTTTAGCTTCTGACAGTATTCATTCCACGTTTCCTGGTATATCTTTCTCATTCTCTCTTCATTCAGATCTCTTCTCTCTCTCTCTTCATTAAGTCTCTGTTTAAAGTCCTCCTGCATTTCCTTCTCTTTCTGTTTTCTTCTCTGATCGTCCTCTTCTCTTCTCTCTCTTTCCTTTTGTACCTCTTTCTCTCGTTCCTCTCGCTCTCTCTTCAAATCTGCTTCGTATCGATCTTCTCTCTGTTTGTGTTCTTCTTCTCGTCTCTTTCTCTCCAGTTCATGATTCTGTCGTTCTACTTCGATCAGTTTCTTCTTCTCCTCTTCATGTTTCTCCTTTAGGTCATCTATACCTGTCTCCAGGTTCTTTACCTTCTCTTCCAGTAGGTTCTTCTGTTGCTCCTGCTTGGCTCTCTCCAGGTCTCTGAACTTCTTGCAGGAGTAGTAGCTGTCTCCGTTGGTGTTCACCATGCTCTTGATCATCTTCAGAAGATCAGACACTTGTGTGCTGTCGCTACTTTTATTATTAAACACATGGTATCTACTTCCACACGTTTCAATTAGGTTCTTCAGAGGAGATCCGGAATCACCCAGAAACTGGTCGATGGTGGTATCATCCAGAAGATCTCCTCTGGTGAAGAGCACGATGGTGAACTTTAGAGAGTTCTCTCCAAACATCTCTTGAAGGAGCTTCACAGATCTCTCCTCCTCTTGAGTGAAGCGTCCCAGTGGGATCAGGAGGAGGAAGACGTGAGGTCCAGGCAGGATCATGTTGATGCAGTTGCTGATCTCTCTCTGGATGTCTTCATTAGAGAGCTTGGTATCGAACAGTCCTGGAGTGTCGATCACTGTTATTTGGTGGTTGTCGACTTCAACCGTCTCTTTCATACAGACTTTCGTAATCGATTCCTGAGACATCACGGCTGTGAATGCTTTCTTTCCGAGGATGGTGTTTCCCGTGGCACTCTTTCCCACGCCGGTTTTACCCAGAAGAACAATCCTCAGCTCTTTCTCTCTCATCTTGGAATCTATAGAGAAAGATTTAACATGGTTTAAACTCAAAACAGGACTGTAGGAGAATGTTTCTAGCGTAGTGCCTCAGGGCTCAGTTGTTGGACCTCATCTCTTTTCTGTCACCATGACCAGCTTAAGCCATTGCTTAGTTTCCCTCGTCTCAGTAGCTTTCAGAACTATTGAACTGTTAGAAGCGAGCGAACAGGACGTTTAGTGAAAAGGCAGAGTTTTACCTTGAGATTGAAACCACTTCTCCAGCGAGTGGAATCTCTCCTTCAGCTTCTCGTATTTCACCAGTTTCTCGATGTGTGGCTCTAGGAATGTCTCTGTGGAGAGAACATAGCCGTTGTTCTCCTTCACCACCTTCTCAATTCTCTCCATTAGTTCAGATGCTGATGTGTTTGGGGAAACAATCTGATGTTGTCCTCCAAACCTCTGGATCAGGGATCTTGTTTCTTCTCTGAGGTCGATCATCTGATTCGTATCTCGAAAGATGAAAATCATCTTGGCGTTGTTAACCGTGGAGAGAAGCTTCTGGATCTTCTCTGCTTCTGCGCTCTCCTCAATGTTGAGCGGACCCTCAGGAACGATGAGGATGAAGAGATGAACTCCAGGATCACAGAGCGAGAGACAGCGGAGCGTCTGACGCATCACCTCCTCCTCTGAGAGAGGAAGAAGTTCTGGAAGCTCCAGCAGGTGGATGATTCGATCCTGAAGGATCACTTCTCTCCTCTTGAACTCTGAGCTGAGCACTGATCCTCTCTCGCTCTGCTTTATGATCAGATCTGCTGTGAAGGTCTTCAGTTTTTCATTCCCACACAGAACCAGATTCAGCCTCTCGGATTCTGAAAGAAGGTCATATGGTGTAATTAAAATAAACATTTCTTTAAAAAATGCAATTGGTATCACACAAAGGATTCTGAAACGGCACAATTAACAGAATCAGAACTTAGAAATCAACTGATCACGTTTATATAACATATCATGTCTTTAAGTAATAGTCATTGACTGATTAATGTTGGGCTGATTCGTTTTGTTCACATTCTCGAATTCTACAAAATGTTCTCGCGTCTCCAGCAATTATAAGATCGCTTGCTAATGTGGTCGAATCAAAGTCGTCGCCTTCTGCTGAACATTCAGAAACAGAACTGTGGACTTTGTTTCGGCCATTGTTGACTCAACCGAATCCAACATCCTGCGCCAGTGTTGCATGAGAATTGCATGATAAATATCTCTCATACAAAATACAAAAGGTTAACGAGCACACTGTGCTGTGTGCATATATACATTTATAGATACGCTGTAATAAATGCTCGTGCTGTTTCAGAGAATGATAATATTGTTAAATATCTGTTTGGTGGATTTGAGGTGAAAAAAATGCGTAAATCTCTTTCATCATTTGTGAATTCTTTGCTTTCTCCAGATTCTGTGGGTTCTCTCCAGCTTTGATCTTCAGACGATGGTTCATCAGGAACAATTTTCAACTCGCTGTAGAGGAAGAACTGTGTGTTTTTATCGCTGAAGATATTTTCTACACTCTTAAACAGTTTGGAGCGACTCTCTTCTCCCCAACTGTCAAGAATAACATGTCTCCCGCTGCACTGCTTTAATAACGTAGCTACCGGATGAGACCACAAAAAAGATTTCAAGATATTTATCTCTGGCTTTTTGTCGGTGGTCAGGATGAGATTGTATTTGAGTCCGTGGCTCCTGAAGAGTTTCAGCACATCTTCAGCTCTCCGTCGGTCATCTTCAGAGAAGTTCTTCCACTGCAGGATGAGGAGGATCACCTTCAGATGACGCTCAGACGCACAGTTCCTCACAGCCTGAGTGATCTCATCCTGTGTGAGATACTTCTGGAACAGGTTCGGTAGGTTGTAGACTCTGATGTTCCTCTCGTCTCCTCTGAGGATCTGAGAGGAACCTTCACGCGCAGCTGCTGCTCCACCCGTGATGAGTGTCTCCACTCGTTTATTCTCATACTCATCCTTTCCCAGCAGAACCAGACGGACTGAAGAGAATAGAGACAACAGAACGAAGGTACCTCGTAATAAAATAATTGAACAGACCTTGTTAAAGGTCTATGATTTCTTTTAGCCAGACATTTAAACTCCCAAAGAAAACACCGCCCTAAACCAGTAGCCCCCTGTGTGTGTGTTTGATAGCTCGCTCATGTTGGATCTTATAACCGAAGGATATTGGAATCTACAGTTTCTCCAGAGAAAGGTCAGATTTCATCAGTAAGTGAAGGCACTGTTTGTTATGGTTGAACAGGTGGAGAGTATTTGGCATGGGCTTCTGCTGGCTAGAGTTGAACAATAACATTCTCTAAATTAATCACAAAAAATTCATTTTTTTTTTATTGAGACCAGATGTTTATCCATCCATCCATCTTTCCATCTTCTTTCGCTTATCCAAGACTGGGTCAGGAGGTGACAGAAGTCCAAGAAGGGATACAAAGACCTCCCTCAACCCAGACACTTCCTCCAGCTCTTCCAGGGGAACCCCGAGATGTTCCCAAGACAGCTAAGAAACACAGTCTCTCCAGCGCATCCTGGGTCTTCCCCCGGGCTTCCTCTCAGTAGGACATGCCTGGAACACGTGTTTAGGGAGGTCTCCAGGAGGCATCCGGAACAGATGCCCAAGCCACCTCAGCTGACTCCTCTCGATGTGGAGAAGCAGAGGCTCTACTCCGAGCTCCCCCCGGGTGACGGAGCTTCTCACCCTATCTCTAAGGGAGCGCCCAGCCACCCGGCGGAGGAAGCTCATTTCGGCCGCTTGTATCCGGGATCTTGTCCTTTCAGTCATTACCCAGAGTTCATGGCCAAAGGTGAGGGTTCAGCTTGCGACTCAGCTCTTTCTTCACCACGACGGTTCGGTACATTGACCAGATGACTGCAGACACTGCACCAATCCGTCTCTCGCTCCATCTTTCCCTCACTCCTGAACAATATCACGAGATGCACTGCAAAAAATGACTTCTAAACAAAGCTGAAAATGCTTAAAATTTGATTGAAAATCTTGATTTTCTTATTTTACAAAGAATTTTCTACTTTAAACTTTTTGAGTATAGACTATTTATCTTATTTTGAGAAAATAACACTTATATTTTCTTGAAGAGAAAAAAATTCTTATTCTGGTCATTTATTTTCTTGAATTAAGAAAGTATGTGAAACAAGTTGCAGATTTTGCCTCTGATCTTAAAACAAGAATCTTAAAACAAGAATTTTTGACTCAACATATTCTTATATCAAGAATGTTATTAATATTTTATTTTAAGAAATTAATATTAAATACTGATTAAAACATGCATCTTGGAATAAGAAAAGAAATCTTAAATCTAGTTCTAGTTTAGATCAAGTAAAATATCTGACAATGGGGTAAGAACATTTGATTTCTTGAAATAAGACTCAAATGTTTGTGAAAAGAAAATAAGAAAAAGGATCTACACCGTAAATAAATCATCAATACCCCAAACCTTCCAGTTGTGTTCTAACTTTGATGGAAGAGATCTGTACTTAAAAAAAGCACTCTTGAAACAAGAAAAAACCCTCAAATATAGACGAACTCTTCCTAGATCAAGCAAAAGATTCCGCTAATGGGGCGAGCAAATTTGAGTTGGCAAGAATTCTTAAAATTAGCTAAAACTTCTAGCTGGTAACATAAACTGTTGGATCTTAAAAAAATACAAAAACTCTCAAAACAAGTCTTTCCAAGCTTTAAAAACGCATTGAAACTAGAATATTTCAACTTGTAGATATAAGTTGGACACCAGTCACTAGTAGACAATCTGTCTTATGAACTGGTTAGCACTGAGAGCGTAGCGGTCAGAGCGCTCACATGTGGAGCGGATGCTTCTGGTGACGAGGTTTGAATCCAGCTCTGGTCCTTCAGTGATCTTCTCCCCAGAGTTCTACTAAGAGTTCTTCCTCTCTCCTATCGGAACTGTTCTATCTAAAAATGCATCTATAGGCCTAAATAATAAATAATATAATTTATTTAAATTTAATTTTTAACCTATAATTTCTAGTTTTAAGAACCTTTATTCTACTTTAAGAACTAAAATTAAGCACAAACTTTTTAAATTTAAGGTCATATATACTTATTTTAATACTACATTTTCTAAGTTAGTCTTAAATAAAAGAGAAAACATCCTAGTTTTAAGACAGATTGTCTAGTTTTAAGACCACCAGAGACTAGATACAAGTTGAAATATTCTAGTTTCAGTGCAGTTTTACAGCTTGTAAAGTCTTGTTTTGAGAGTTTTTGTCTATTTATCAGCTAGAATTTTTTTCTAATTTTAAGAAATCTTACCAAGTCAAATTAGCTTACCCCATTGGCAGATTTTTTTGCTTGATATAGGAAGAGTTTAACTTTATTTAAGGCTTTTTTTCTTGTTCCAAGAGTGCATGTTTTGCAGTGTACTTAAACTGCTCCACTTGAGGCAGGACATCTCCACCTACCCGGAGAGGGCAAGCCACCCTTTTCCAGTCGAGAACCATGGCCTCAGACTTGGAGGTGCTGATTCTCCTCCCAGCCATTTTGCACTCGAGTGTAAAAAACAGTCCCAGTGCGTGGCTACGCCTAAAAATCCAGTCCATAAAAATTATGAACAGAATCGGTGACAAAGGGCAACCTGCACTGGAAACAGGTGTTTGGTGCCGAATTATATTCTTCCTCCATGGCCTCACCGAACTTCTCCCAGACTCGAGTTTTTGCTTCCCGGACCGCTCGAGCTGCAGCTTGCTTGTCGTCTCGGAACCCGCCGGCTATGTCACGAGTCCTACAGGACAACATGGCCCCATAGAACTCCTTCTTCCTACCTGACGGCATCCTTTTCTTACGGTGTGCACCACTGGGTTCGGGGATTGCCCCCACGACAGGCACCAGAGACCCTGCGTCCAAAACTTTGAGCTGCAACGGTAACAATGGAGGTAGAGAACATGATCCACTCGGAGCCTCCCTCGGAATCTGAAAGAAGGTTGGAGTTGAAGACCCCTCTAACAGAGGGTTCAGTCAGACGTTCCCAACAGACCCTAACAATGCGTTTGGGCCTGCCCGGTCTGTCCTGTTTCCTCTTCTGCCAGCATATCCAACTCACCACCAGGTGGTGATCAGTTGACAGCTCAGGCCCTCTCTTCACCCGAGTATCCAAGACATGTGGCAGCAGGTCAGAAGAAACGACAACAAAGTCGTTCATTGACCTCAGGCCTATGGTGTCCTGGTGCCACTTGCACTGATGAACGCCATTATGCTCGAACATAATGTTTGTTATAGACAGACCATGACTAGCATAGAAGTCCAACAACAGATCACCACTCGGGTTCAGATCGGGGAGGCCGTTCCTCCCAATCACCCCCCTCCAGGTTTTACTGTCATTGCCCACGTGGGCATTGAAGTCCCCCAGTAGAACATTGGAGTCCCCAGTTGGAGCACTATCAAGTACCCCTTCCACGGACTCCAAGAAGTTAAGGTACTATGTACTTTCCCCAACCAGAAGTCACAAGAAATCAACCCTCTCGTTCACTGAGGTAAACTCCAACACATGGCGAGTGAGCTGGGGGGCTATAAGCAGGCCTACACCGTCGCTCACCATCGGCACCTCCAGAATAGTGGAGTGTCCAGCCCCTCCAAAGGAGCTGGGTCCAGAGCCCAAGCTGTGCTTAGAGGTGAGCCCAACTATCTCTAGTCGGTATCTCTCAACCTCCTGCACAAGCTCCGGCTCCTTCCCCTCCAGCGAGGTGACATTCCATGTCCCCACTGTTAGGGTTTAGGTCCCGGGATTGGGCCCTGCTGCCCAAACCACATTCCACTGACCCTTCATCATTCTTCCTGCAGATGGTAAGCCTACTGGAAGGAGAGCCCACGTCACCATTTCGGGCTGCACCCGGCTAGATCCCATGGGTAAAGACCTGGCCACCAGGTGCTCACCTTCAAGCCCCAACTCCAAGCCTGGCTCAAGGGTGGAGCCCCGGTGACGCCAATCTGGGCGACCACTCAACCACGAAACATATTTACAGGACTCAAAATGAACTAAATCCAGTCCTGCAGCCTGTTTTAACATAAAGCGCGCAAACATAAGGGAACATTCATTAAAAGTTTGTTCGTGGTTGAATAGAAAGAATTGGTTTGACGGCAGTAGTGAGCTAAATAATTAAAAATCTGAACTGTCGCTTTAAATCATGAACTGTTGTGTCATCACTTTCTCGTTATTTACAGCTAAGTTAAAGCAAGCCAGTTGAGAATGGGTTTTTTAATGTTTGTTTTTGTAAAAGAGTCTTTTGATATGAAGTGTTTTTATATTTGATATCTGGTGCAACAAACTGACAGAAAACCCTTGCCATCAAAGAGCTCTTAAGAACCACTCTTGTTTGAAGGAAGACTTTTAGTTGAAACTTTGTTCATTTTTTAGATCATTTGCTAAATTATACTTATATGTATAAAAAGTGTGTAAACATGTATTGGACCCTCCTTTCCCAACCAGATGCAAAGAAACCCTGCTCCAGCACGCACACTAGTTTAGCTTAGTACCAAGAACAGCTTTATTAGTGCAGCAGGTGTGTTTCATGATGCTTGAACCAAAAACGTAAAGGGCTTCAGACCTCCAGAAGGAGTTTTGGTGACCCCGATCTATAACATGGACTCACCATGTGTGACGTCACCCTTAGGTTGCAGCAGCAGAAAGCAAATAAGGCTCAGAGTTTGAGTGAATCAGCAGCTTCCTTTTTTAGTACAGATGACTTGGTGGATCAAAAGTGATGAGAATGAAAGCTCTGCACTGGTGCTCTCACTTGAGTAACTCAGACCTTTGCAAGAGATGTTGCTTCTCCTGCATATTACTTGGACACTTCCAGGGAAACATGGAATGCTTTGATCTCTGCAAACCTAGAGGCTTCTATCTCTTGGAACACTCCATCAGCCTATGGTAACTGGTACCGCCAGGTCACCGGAGGATTTATTGGACGTACTCCAGGAGATGACGTTAACCAGGAGTGTTTTAACCGCCTAAGACCCAAGACTCACCCCACTAGGTCAAAAGGGCTCTCAAATACACATCCTGCTAGAAACCCACGGCCACTAACATCGAACCGTGACTTCAGAATATAAGAACTTTGAACCCAAGTGAAACTTCTTTTGGACTTTTAAGGATTCTCCAGAGCCTGAGCGAATCTTCACAGCTGTTATCCCGGAATCCTCTCGTTCTGCTCCACGGACCACGCTTGAACCCTCACCGATTCAACGGATTTCAAATATGGTAGCAAGCGATAATTAATTACTTTTGGCGAGGGTAATGATTTTAGAATGAACTTTTGGAAACTGTGAACATAATTGTGTGCTGATATTCATAATTAAGTTGATCTATTGGGCTGTTGGAATCTCTCTTTCTCACTCTCTCTCTCTCTTCCCCTCTGCGTGTGTGAACGAGTGTGTGTTTCAGTCAGAAATCGTTTATCCTATGTGTTTGTAGAATAGTTTAATAAACATCATAAACGCATTTACCTTGTCTGTGATTCATAAGCCGTTATATTGTTCCCTGAGGTCAGATCCTGAAATACGAGTTAAAGGTTGGAGTAATGTCTTGGGATATGATTCATGTTGAGTAAAGGTCAATATTAATGGCGGTGTGGTTTATTTTGGTGGACAACTTAACTATAAGCTGTGAATTTGTGATCCGGTTCAATCTCATCTAATTGCCGACTCTGCGGTTCAAATCCCCGTGAACCACTGTGAGTCGCCCAACAGGTAATGATATGATTTGTTTACATGACAGATTGGTGTTTATTAGTATTATCGTATTTTTGTTACACCTTTATTGTGCAAAACATTTAAAACAATAACCTAAAAATAAATATGTCAAAATGATTCACCCTCAGAATGTTGTTGAAGATAAAACTAGTGATTTTGAATCAAAAGACTGTGCAGTGGAGTGTCACGGTGGCGCAGTGGGTAGCACGGTCATCTCACAACAAGAAGGTTGCTGGTTCGAGTCTCGGCTGGGTCAGTCGTTATCTCTGTTTGGAGTTCTCATGTTCTCCTCGTGATCGCGTGGGTTTTCACCGGGTGCTCCGGTTTCCTCCACGAGTCCAGAGCAAGAAGGTCACTGGTTCGAGTCTCGGCTGGGTCAGTTGGTATCTCTGTGTGGAGTTCTCATGTTCTCCTCGTGATCGCGTGGGTTTACTCCGGGTGCTCCGGTTTCCTCCACGAGTCCAGAGCAAGAAGGTCTCTGGTTCGAGCCTCGGCTGGGTCAGTTGGTATCTCTGTGTGGAGTTCTCATGTTCTCCTCGTGATCGCGTGGGTTTACTCCGGGTGCTCCGGTTTCCTCCACGAGTCCAGAGCAAGAAGGTCTCTGGTTCGAGTCTCAGCTGGGTCAGTTGGTATCTCTGTGTGGAGTTCTCATGTTCTCCTCGTGATCGCGTGGGTTTACTCCGGGTGCTCCGGTTTCCTCCACGAGTCCAGAGCAAGAAGGTCTCTGGTTCGAGCCTCGGCTGGGTCAGTCGGTATCTCTGTGTGGAGTTCTCATGTTCTCCTCGTGATCGCGTGGGTTTACTCCGGGTGCTCCGGTTTCCTCCACAAGAACAAAGACATGCGGAATAAGAGAATTGAGGAAGAACGATTGTCCATAGTGTTAAAGAGTGAATGAGTGTGTGTGGATGTTTCCCAGCGATGGGTTGCGGCTGGGAACATATGCCAGAGAGTTGGCGGTGCATTCTGCTGTGGCGACCCCGAAAGGGAAAAAAGCCGACATGAAGATGAATGAATGAATGAGCCTGTGCAGTTCTAGTTGTCGTTTGGCGCCCTCTAGCGGTCACAGTTAAGCACTATTGCATTTATTTTGTATTTAAATACACATTTATTTATTTCAAAAGTTTCATTTCAATAAATCTTCAGCGTGATCCTTTCAGATAAAATGACCCACATCAATAAAGTCCTCAAATACGAGCTTTAGCAGTAATATTTAGTGAATAATAGATAAAGTGAGCAGTGAGCCAGATCTGGAGTGAGCTTTACCTGGGGTGTGTGCTCTGTATGTAGCCCATCCCAGTGTACACACACACACAGCAGTGAACAAACACTCGCCCGGAGCAGTGGGAGCCATGGCAATTACTATTCATTATAAACATGTACAGCTGTAAATAACTACATATATTCTAAATTAACTCACTCACAGTTCAGGCGATCGAAGTCTGGACTTCTCCTGCCTTCTGCTGGAGCGTGAGGAGAAACATCATCCAGAGATTAGTGTGCTTTATTACGTACTTGACTTCTGTCAACAAAACGCTGCCTTTCAGTCCGTTCATGAGTGAGCTGCAGAGCGGAAATCCTGCTCATGTTTTCTCAGCAAATATTTAGTTAACAGAAGAAGATCACAGCAAACACTCATTAAAAGTCATTCCTGCACTAGCTCTGGAACCCACTTTATCACTTTAACACCACAACAGCTGCTGTTTCTCAGGGAAACTAGCTGTCCAGTTTTCTGATGCCATTCCACTTTATGTTCCTAGAACCCTTAAACGTGAATAAAAACATGAGCCTGCTTGATGAATATGTTCTAAACCCGAATAAATGTCCTCTAAATAAGTGTGCATTAATGACTGAATTTCTGTTTGAATGATTTTTTTATATAATTTCTCTCTAAAGCAGTGTGAAGGCCTGAGATGTGCTTTATAAGTAAATAAAGCTGCCTTAAAGAGATTATGACGTCATCGGGAAAGGTAATGTTTGTTGGCCTCAGTGATGAAATAAAGCCTCAGCTAAACACGAAACTCTTTAAAACATCTTTAAACGACTCGATTAAGAGAACACAGAAATCTGAGGTAGAACATCAGTAGACTTTACTTTATTTAGGAAACCAAGTTTAACAGCCTAACCTCTGATTAAAAGAGGCAAATAAAATTTACCAAAACAATAAAAACTTTCACGACGATGTCGCGGACTCACCTCACATTCATTTAATAGAAAATAAAACTCACTTCTGCTCGCGCATGCTCACATGCCCCATTCTCGCGAGCATAAAGATACTTTTTTTGCAATTATTTTACCATTCGTTATCTTTTAGCTGAGCTGAAACACGCGCTCTATCGATTCCAATAGTTAACTTCTTATTAGTAAAGCTCTGTTTATCAATAAAATGCATTGATTGAAAATTAGGGAACTAGAGAAAAAAGTTTCCAATCGCTCTTAAGACACAATTATATTGTTCACTTGAAATGACTTGTGAGTATTAAAAGAGTTACATTAAGAAATGACTTGTGAGTATTAAAAGAGTTACATTAAGAAATGACTTGTGAGTATTAAAAGAGTTACATTTAGAAATGACTTGTGAGTATTAAAAGAGTTACATTAAGAAATGACTTGTGAGTATTAAAAGAGTTACATTAAGAAATGACTTGTGAGTATTAAAAGAGTTACATTTAGAAATGACTTGTGAGTATTAAAAGAGTTACATTTAGAAATGACTTGTGAGTATTAAAAGAGTTACATTAAGAAATGACTTGTGAGTATTAAAAGAGTTACATTTAGAAATGACTTGTGAGTATTAAAAGAGTTACATTTAGAAATGACTTGTGAGTATTAAAAGAGTTACATTTAGAAATGACTTGTGAGTATTAAAAGAGTTACATTAAGAAATGACTTGTGAGTATTAAAAGAGTTACATTTAGAAATGACTTGTGAGTATTAAAAGAGTTACATTTAGAAATGACTTGTGAGTATTAAAAGAGTTACATTAAGAAATGACTTGTGAGTATTAAAAGAGTTACATTTAGAAATGACTTGTGAGTATTAAAAGAGTTACATTAAGAAATGACTTGTGAGTATTAAAAGAGTTACATTTAGAAATGACTTGTGAGTATTAAAAGAGTTACATTTAGAAATGACTTGTGAGTATTAAAAGAGTTACATTTAGAAATGACTTGTGAGTATTAAAGAGTTACATTAAGAAATGACTTGTGAGTATTAAAAGAGTTACATTTAGAAATGACTTGTGAGTATTAAAAGAGTTACATTTAGAAATGACTTGTGAGTATTAAAAGAGTTACATTAAGAAATGACTTGTGAGTATTAAAAGAGTTACATTTAGAAATGACTTGTGAGTATTAAAAGAGTTACATTTAGAAATGACTTGTGAGTATTAAAAGAGTTACATTAAGAAATGACTTGTGAGTATTAAAAGAGTTACATTAAGAAATGACTTGTGAGTATTAAAAGAGTTACATTTAGAAATGACTTGTGAGTATTAAAAGAGTTACATTAAGAAATGACTTGTGAGTATTAAAAGAGTTACATTTAGAAATGACTTGTGAGTATTAAAAGAGTTACATTTAGAAATGACTTGTGAGTATTAAAAGAGTTACATTAAGAAATGACTTGTGAGTATTAAAAGAGTTACATTTAGAAATGACTTGTGAGTATTAAAAGAGTTACATTAAGAAATGACTTGTGAGTATTAAAAGAGTTACATTTAGAAATGACTTGTGAGTATTAAAAGAGTTACATTTAGAAATGACTTGTGAGTATTAAAAGAGTTACATTTAGAAATGACTTGTGAGTATTAAAAGAGTTACATTAAGAAATGACTTGTGAGTATTAAAAGAGTTACATTTAGAAATGACTTGTGAGTATTAAAAGAGTTACATTTAGAAATGACTTGTGAGTATTAAAAGAGTTACATTAAGAAATGACTTGTGAGTATTAAAAGAGTTACATTTAGAAATGACTTGTGAGTATTAAAAGAGTTACATTTAGAAATGACTTGTGAGTATTAAAAGAGTTACATTAAGAAATGACTTGTGAGTATTAAAAGAGTTACATTAAGAAATGACTTGTGAGTATTAAAAGAGTTACATTTAGAAATGACTTGTGAGTATTAAAAGAGTTACATTAAGAAATGACTTGTGAGTATTAAAGAGTTACATTAAGAAATGACTTGTGAGTATTAAAAGAGTTACATTAAGAAATGACTTGTGAGTATTAAAAGAGTTACATTTAGAAATGACTTGTGAGTATTAAAAGAGTTACATTAAGAAATGACTTGTGAGTATTAAAAGAGTTACATTTAGAAATGACTTGTGAGTATTAAAAGAGTTACATTTACAAATGACTTGTGAGTATTAAAAGAGTTACTTTTACAAATGACTTGTGAGTATTAAAAGAGTTACATTTACAAATGACTTGTGAGTATTAAAAGAGTTACTTTTAGAAATGACATTTAGAAAAGAGTTAGGAACAGTAACACAGACGCTCACCTGCAGCCGCCATCGAGGAGCGAGAACCAAAAGTGAAACTCCAGACGAGTTTTACCCTGAATATCACGATAAAGACGGGTTTATTATATGTGTGTGTGTGTGTGTGTGTGTTTTTATTAACATTGAAAGTAGTAGTAGTAGCATTGAGATCTATCGAATACTACTTGTACCTGATTTGAGACAGGATCTGTTTTTCATTCGATGAGTTTGTTTGAGTGAGAATTGTCCTGTAATGCTGAGAAGAATAAAATCTATTGTATTTTAGTAATAGTACATTTACATTTACATTTATGCATTTGGCTTTTGTCCAAAGCGACTTACATTAGGGGAGAGACAATATGAGATCTGTTACACCGTCAAAGTCTCTCTCAGCTTCTCATAATAGAAATTATATGAACTGATCAATAAACCAAAGCAGTGAGGAAGTAGAGGAAGAAGATAAAGACAGAGGAGGGAAAAAAGAAAGTAGTTTTTTTTTTATAGTAGGTGTTCTCTGAACAGAAGAGTTTTCAGTTGCTTTTTGAGAGCTGTTAGTGTTGCTGCTTTCCTGACTGCATCAGGAGTTTGTTCCAGCAGCCAGGGACAGTGAAAGAGAAGGTTCTGCTGAGAGATCTTCTGCCCTTGTGGGACGGAACCACGAGTCACTGTTCCTTCTCTGAGCGCAGGCTTCTGGAGGACATGTAGGAGTGAAGGAGCTTCTGGAGGGCATGTAGGCGCGTAGGAGCTTCTGGAGGAAATGTAGGAGTGTAGGAGCTTCTGGAGGGCTTGTATGAGTGGAGGAGCTTCTGGAGGGCATGTAGGAGTGCAGGAGCTTCTGGAGGGCATGTAGGCGCGTAGGAGCTTCTGGAGGAAATGTAGGAGTGTAGGAGCTTCTGGAGGGCTTGTATGAGTGGAGGAGCTTCTGGAGGGCATGTAGGAGTGTAGGAGCTTCTGGAGGGCTTGTAGGAGTGGAGGAGCTTCTGGAGGGCATGTAAGAGTGGAGGAGCTTCTGGAGGACATGTAGGAGTGTATGAGCTCATGGAGGTAAATAGGGGCTGATCTGGAGATAGTTTTGTATGCCAGCGTTAGCGATTTGATTTTAACCCGAGCTGCAATGAAGAGCCAATGAAGAGTGATGAAGAGGGGAATAACACGAGCTCGTTTCGGTTCCTTGAAGATAAGACGAGTTGAGTTGCATGTTCAGTTAAGAAGGGTCTGATCTTTCGAATGTTCGAGTTGTCTTTGTGATGTGGTCTTTGAATGTGATGTGGACAGCTGTTCATCCAAAATCACTCCAACATTACTGACTGTAGGAGAAGGGGAGACTGTAGAGGATTGCAGCTGGATGGTGAGGTCGTGATGCACAGAGGGATGAGCTGGGATTACCAGAAGTTCTGTCTTGGCCACGTTGAGCTGTAGGTTATGGTTTTTCATCCAAGTAGAGATGTCTTTCAGGCAGTCAGTTATGCGGGTAGTGACTGATTGATCATCAGGGGGGGAATGACAGATAGAGTTGAGTGTCATCAGCATAGAAGTGGTAGAAGAATCCGTGTCTGAGAATGATGGGGCTCAGAGAGGTGGTGTAAATGGAGAAGACCAGGGGGCCAAGGACTGATCCCTGGGGAACGCCGTTGAGTAGTTTATGAGTGTTTGACACATCACCCCTCCACTGAAAGATCTACCAATCAGATAAGACTCAAGCCAATCGAGAACGGTTCCAGTGATGCCCGTCGCAGAGAGAGTGGAAGAAGGATCTGAAGGTTGACTGTGTCAAATGCTGCAGAGAGGTCTTCTAGGATGAGAACAGATGATCCGTGGTTAGCCCTGGCCCCTCGTAGCGCTTCCGTTACAGACAACAAAGCCGTCTCAGTTTAGTGTCCTTTATTCACACTAGGAAATAATCTGAGGAAGCCTGGTCTTGAACTCCTCGTTAGTATAGTGGTGAGTATCCCCGCCTGTCACGCGGGAGACCGGGGTTCAATTCCCCGACGGGGAGGATTCTTTATTTTGTCATTTTTCTTCTGTGATATGAACATCTGCTTAGTTTTAACTCCTGGAGTTGCAGAAATATTGTCTCGCTTCAAAGCTTTAGTGCGGCGTCATCAAGGCCAGTCTGTAGCTGTGCGTCAAACCTACAATCAGCTCTTCATGGAGGCTCTGCGCAGGTGGGCCGGGATTACCCGAAGTTCTGTCTTGGCCACGTTGAGCTGTAGGTTATGGTTTTTTATCCAAGTAGAGATGTCGTTCAGGCAGTCAGTTACGCGGGTAGTTACTGATTGATCATCAGGGGGGGGACGACAGATAGAGTTGAGTGTCATCAGCATAGAAGTGGTAGGAGAATCCGTGTCTGGGAATGATGGGGCTCAGAGAGGTGGTGTAAATGGAGAAGACCAGGGGGCCAAGGACTGATCCCTGGGGAACGCCGTTGAGTAGTTTATGAGTGTTTGACACATCACCCCTGCACTGAAAGATCTACCAATCAGATAAGACTCAAGCCAATCGAGAACGGTTCCAGTGATGCCCGTCGCAGAGAGAGTGGAAAGAAGGATCTGAAGGTTGACCGTGCCAAATGCTGCAGAGAGGTCTAGTAGGATGAGAACAGATGATCCGTGGTAAGCCCTGGCCCCTCGTCGCGCTTCCGTTACAGACAACAAAGCTGTTTCAGTTGAGTGTCCGTTCTTGAAGCCTGATTGATTGTCATCAAGTTTGTTGTTCTGAGTCAGGAAGGTAGAGAGCTGATCGAAGACGACTCGTTCGATGAGTTTTGCAGTGAAGGGCAGCAAAGAGACAGGTCTGTAGTTTTCCACCAGTGATGTGTCGAGTGTGGGTTTTTTGAGAAGCGGGGTGACTCTGGACATCGTGAAGGTGTTGGGGTTGATGCCGGTAGTGATGGAGGAGTTGATGATGTGAGTGAGCGCAGGTGTGATGGTAGGTGAGATGGTTTGTAGAAGGTGAGAGGGGATGGGATCGAGGGGGCAGGTGGTCGGATGCGCTGAGAGAAGGAGTTTGGACACCTGATCTTCTGTGAGTGGAGTGAAGGAGGACATGAAAGGTGTCGGAGATTGTGGCTGAGATTTGGTGCAAGGTGGTGCAAACTGCCGGCTGATGGTGAGGGTTTTGTCTATGAAGTGATCAGCGAAGTCATCTGCAGTGAGAGAGGTCGCTGGGGGAGGTTGGGGTGGACAGAGGAGTGAGTTGAAAGTCCTGAAGAGCTTTCGGCTGTCCTTGGCATGTTCAATCTTGTCGTGGTAGTATGTTGTCTTCGCGTCTTGTACCTTGCTTGAGAAGGTTGAGAGTGCAGTTTGGTACGCTTCGAGGTCTGCCATGCTCTTTGATTTCTTCCATTTGCGCTCTGCCGATCTGAGGGTGGACCTCTGTTCCCGGAGAGCGTGCGATAGCCGAGGGTTTGATGGTGTTATTCTGGCTGGTCTGGAAGAGAGAGGGCATATTTGATCGAGGGATGTAGCGAGTTTGGAGCAGAAACAGTTAGTTGCATCGTGAGTGTTTAAAGAGGAAAAGTTTCCAGGTGTTAAAAGAGAAGAGGACACAGCTGAAGAAAAGACAGAGGAATCAAGGGATTTAAGGTTACGTCGGAAGGTGACAGGGGGTGGTGTTGAGTGTGAGCTTGTAGGCAGTGTGAGTTTGAAGGTGATGAAGAAGTGATCAGATGTGTGCAGAGGAGTAACTGTGAGATGATCAGGAGAGCAGCTGCGTGTGTAAATGAGATCTAACTGATTTCCTGATTTGTGTGTGGCTGTGGTGGAGACAAGAGACATGTGAAAGGAGGACATGAGCGAGTGGAAGTCGGTAGCATTTGGTTTGTGAAGATGTATATTAAAGTCCCCAAATACAATGAGTGGGCTGCTATCATCTTCTGGAAAAGAGGAGAGCAGACCATCAAGCTCCTCCAGGAAAGTGGAGAGCTGTTCTCCAGGTGGGCGGTATATGGTGAGGATGTGCATGACAAGAGGGGAAGTGATAGTGAGAGCATGATATTCAAATGAGCATGTCTTACCAAAAGATGTGAAGGTAGAGAATCTGAAGGTCTGAGAGATGAGAAGTCCAACACCCCCACCCCGTCCCGCCTCGCGAGAAGTGTGGGAGAGGAGAAAGTTGTTGGAGAGGGCTGCAGGCGTTGCGGTGTCCTCTGGGCGGATCCATGTCTCAGTCAGGCCGACAATGTCTAGTGAAGACTGAAGAGCAAAGGCAGGGATGAAGGCAGCTTTGTTGACAGCAGACTGACAGTTCCAAAGTCCCACAGAGAGAGAGCACGGTTCTGGTGAGGCAAGATGACGTGAGCGAAGGTTTGAAGCGTTGGAGTGTGTTCCGCGAGCCATACTGAGGTCGCTACTCTCGGATCTCATTTCATTTACTTTTTTTTTAAGAGTTGTGCAACGAGTTAACATCACGGGAAGTCTGTCCAGAAAGCTCTACAGAGATTGTTCAACGCGAACTTCAGCCAGCAGAAACGTCTAGAGATAAAGGTTAAAGCTTACAGCCGAGCCGCGTCGTCGAGCGATTATCTCGGGGCCGTTAGCGAGAGTGATTTAGACAGGTTTCGGTTTCGGGTGTGCTGGGACGAGCCAATAACGATCGCTCAGCTGCTGCTCATAGTGTAGGACCTATAAAGTAGTGCAGGGCTGCTGTCGCGGAAGCGTTCAGCCTCCTCGTGTAAAGACTAATCGCGTAAAGACGTTCAACTCTACCTGCGCGACTCCACCGAGCAACGCCACAGAGTCAACGCCCAGTAAGCTATATTCCTGTATCTGTTTCTCTTTTACTCCTATACATTGTTTTCCTTGCTACTTTCCTAACACGTCTGCTAACATGTGCTTCCAGTACATTCCAGTCCTTCTCTCAGCTGCACGTCGATCCGCCCGTCGGTCCCATCCTTTACAGTTCAGTGTCTGCACTAGGACCCACACTGACCCCTGCTGGACTGAGCAGCATCCCTTCCACACGAACCTGATACTAGCCCCCAGCACACATTTGGGCGTGTCCGTCATTCAACGTCATTCTCCGGCCAATAGCGGCGCACGATGGGATCCAGGTGACGTCCATCGCTGCGGAGGATCCATGTATCCACTGCGTCTGTTCCACATCTTTCTTGGACCTTTTTTGAACAAGGGAACGTTTTGCTTTACAAACCGAACCTTTTACCACCATAAACATCAAAACAACCCACGCACTCCCAGAGACGCATGAAACACATTTATAGGCTGAAAAAAGTTCAAAAACGGTCCGTTTCCAGTGGATTGGAACTGAGAAGCTGAGATAGACTTTGACGGTGTAACAAATTGCATATTGTCTCTCCCTAATGTAAGTCGCTTTGGACAAAAGCGTCTGCCAAATGCATAAATGTAAATGAACCCCGCACGTCCAAATCATGTCTTCACTGCAGATCCTCCTCAATGACTCGACATAGAGTAGAAATATTTCTTTTTATTTCAAAACTCCACAAAAATACAATAAACGATGCTCAAATGATTAGATGGAAACAATGTATGTGGCCCCGCGAGCTGTTGGGAAGAGAAAAGAGCAATTTTAATAACATAATACTTCATAATCACATTAAATAAGGATAAGATAATGTTTCATAAAAAGAGAGACTACTTACCACTACTTTTATGGTTTAAGTTTATAAAATGTTAGATGACAAGCTAACATTAGCCTTAAGCAGCTAATGACTAACAAATGCATTCTGTACTTTTACAAAAACTCCAAAACACTCCCAAAAAGTAAATATATTACTATATTAGTACATGTGGCAGCAATCTCAGCAGATTATGTGTTAAACCGTCTGAAGGAGGAGTGACTTCCTCCGCTAATTTACAACTGATATAACTCAAACTTAAATAGTTAATTATAGAATAGTAAATGAAGGCGTAAAAATAATATAAAAAATAGTAGTTGTAGGATTTCTTTTATTTGAGCAACATCACCAGCGGATCCACGTAGCCTTTGGAGAAGCTGTTTGAGTATATTCAAACAAAGACTTCTGGAAACACACAAGTGCAGTCTCCTTATATACCCTCCTAAGGGAGAGGTAACTGGTCACACAAGCATGGTCAGAGTTTAAACCACCTGCCCAGAGCATATGGTGTGCGTGAGATATCCAGGAGAAGGTGGAATGTGGCATTTTGCATAACTTCTTCTTCTTCTTTCAGCTGTTCCCAGTTTAGGGGTCGCCACAGCAAATCATCTGTTTCCACCTAACTCTGACCTCAGTAAATCAGTCACAGAAATAAATCACAGGATAATCTAGTTTCACTCAGCACACAGAGTTTCACAAGAATACAGAATATAAAAATGAGAATTCCTTATTATTCTTACAGTCCCCTCTTTTAGGATTGAAAAGCCTAAGAAACCCTTCACTTTAGAGGAATTCTTACATTTCTTCTCTCCGTCATACTTTCGATAGTCGCGTACACACGGTTCATTAAGCATTGCATAAGAGTAGGACCACAGCAGCAAAGCAGTAAGAGAATGATTGCTATGGGAACAAATGTTGATAAAATTAGGAAACAACCATTCCCATCCCCAGCCCTGGTCACTCTTCCAATCCTTAGTCATAGCTTGCCTCAGGGCTACCAATGTATCAAGGGCTTTTTTCATTTTGTCATTATGTACGTCATCTGGGATAAATGTACAACACGTTGTATTTAACAGTACACAGACTCCTCCCGAGGAAGTTGTCAGTAAGTCAAGAATCATTCTATGTTGCATTACCATAGTTCTGAGATTATCAATTTCCTTATTCTGGTTCTGATCAATATCAATTGTAGCATTTAAAAACAAACCAAATCTGTAGGCCAGGGTCTCTAGTTGGAGCATAATTTTCCCTACTCCCATGTGTGGTACCAGTGCCAGGGTAACCTTGCCTCCCGTAGTCCAGATTTTAAACTCTTCAGGAACATTCGACCCCCAGATTGGGTCGCGTGCCTCAAAAGAGAGCACACTCCTTCTGCTTCGCACCCGCTTAGGGGGACCAACTTCGAGGTTGGGTTTGCCTTCGTCCGCAGCCTTAGCTGTGACAATAAAAGTATGATCTGTTACATGGATGGGGGCGCATCTACCTGTCCAGTTAGCAGGCAGAGCAAGGTAAGCCATGTATCCACACAGCCACCAGCCACCCTCCACTATATATGTGCTGTAGGTGAGGTCAGATGATGTAGGGTCAGAAAGGCTCTCCACACTGGTAACACCACAATTTTTCTCATCAATTTCTTCCATGTAAATATTTCCCTTCACTTGTTTATAGCAAACACAGTGTATTTTACTATGGTTTATAAATATTTTGTGTCCTAATAATTTTCCCTTTGGGGCTTTACTGCCTATTTTAACCCAAAATTTAGAATCACATTCAACGTTATCCATTGTTCTGTTCAACTCCCTATCTTCAATCGTTTGCTCAAATGTTCCTGTGAGAAGAAGTGGAAGAAACTCATCGGCATACCCTAAGGAGGCTATGCTAGCAAAACAAGCGGCGTTAGGCCCGCTCATATGTTTTCCATATAAGGTGACCTGTTGGGCTGAGTGGGGCATAATAGAACAGACATAGCAATTAGAAACATTATATGATTTAGCCAAAACTTTTGCATATTTATACCACAAATTTTCTTCTATAGGGTTCGTGCTTTGCTCTTTGGTCCAGTCGAAATGTCCATATTCACTCCAGCGTCGATATCTGGTCAAAAGTTCTTTAGGTGGTGGATTTTTACAGACTACTTGGTGGTTGAAGTCCATCAGGAAATGTCCCAGAACCAGTCCACAGAGGAAGAGTTTCCAGATTATTGTGAGGTTGCCAAGTTCTTTTAATAATGCTCAGAATGGAGGTTAAACAGTTGTTGGCTTGGCCACCAGAGTTCTCTGATGGGGGTTCCCTAGGAACAGAGAAACCTCAAGACAGATTATGGGAACTCTTTTCATTGCGCATATTCATAATAACCCAAAATAATTCACATTGTTTCAGGGGCTTGTTTCACTCTAGAAGCATGAATCCATTGTGAAAAGGAGGAAGTTAATACAGCTGTTCTAGTGATGGCAACAATCTCAGTAGGAGTACTATATTTGGGTTCAGAGAAATTTTCTCCTAATTTGTGAAATTGCTTTATCAAAACTTTATCTCCAACTTTAAACGGGTGTGTACTGTCCTCAGACATTGGTGTCGCTTCTGAATGTATCTTTTGCCAATATTGGTTCAGAACCTCAATTAAATGATTCATATATTCTCTTAAATGAACATCAATATTTATTTGGTCCCCTCTTAGGGAGATGTGTGAAATCAACCTGTCATTGCTGGAAGGGGCTTTCTGGTTTTATCAACTGTTGGTGTTTTGCCTGCGATCTTGTAACATTATTTTGTGCACAAATTAAACATCTATCAAGTGTTTGATTTATGTGTGTTGTCAAATAAAAAATACATAAAGAAGAATTCATTGTGTCTATTACCCCTCTTCGACCGCGATGTGTAACACCGTGGAACTCGCGGGCGAGAAAAGGCGCAATGCGGAAGGAACACAAATCCTTCCTTTTTCGTCAAGGTAAACGCCATTCTTGTCCGGTTTGGCGCCATGTGTTTGCCAAAAATAGAAATCTTGATCAGAAGCAGCTGCTTGCTCGCAATCCAAACTGCTGCTATGTTTTCCCCAATAGACGGGCAATCTTTATTGGCGGCGTCTATTCGTTGTTGTGTTTCTTTATTAATTTTGGAGATAGACAGATAAATTTTAGAAGCGGGAGCGTGGGCTTCAGATCGAGATTCACTTTCTGTCACAGCGCTGTGCAATCGAGCGGTGTGTGAGAAAGAAACATCTGTTTTCATCTCTTGTGTGAGTGCGCGCGCGCGGGGCTGCATATGGGGGCGGAGGAAGGGAAGCTCTGCTCAAAGCGCAAACATTATCCGCTTTCTTTCGTTTGTCAGGCTTTGGTACAGTTTTTAACACAGACTTTGGCACAAAAATGTTTTTCTCTTTTTTTTTCTTTTTTTTCTTTTCTCCAGGTTGAACTCATGTCATACCACATGCCATAAGCAGTCTTCATATAATCTAAATTCCAATCTGGATCTCCCATTCCACCATAAGTCAAATCATGTGCTGTTTTTAGATCGCTCGGTTCAAATGAGCCTTCACGAGGGAAGTTATGCCATTGTGGCTGTTCTTCCGTCCATCCTGCGAGGCTGGAAACGTAGGGTTGTGTAAAATAACCCCAGCCACAACGTTCCATCCAACTAAGGGCAGTTTCGCCGGGCTCAGGTTTCGGATGAGTTTGACCCATATTTGAAAGGCTTTTTTCAGGGGATCCGCTAGTGATGCTGCTCCAATGCTCAACAAGTTAAAAAAAAGTTTTTATAGGTATGTTATTGCCGTAAAATAAATCCCTTATTTAGACGTGCAATCTTCTGCAGAGTACGCTACTCAAATTTAATCAAGTACGAAACGTCACTCTTTACAGGATAACCAGTTTTCTCAAACTTATCTTCTGTTAAATGGCTAACTCAAATTTAATCAAGTACGAAACACCATTACAGGATAACTCTACTAATCTGACTCCTATTTTATATCACAACCATGTGGTCTTCTGTTAAATGGCTAACCTAAATTTAATCAGGTACGAGACACCATTACAGGATAACCCATTTTTAATTTATTTTAATTATCTCTACAATTTTCCTACAAACAAGAACCACCTGGACAGGCAAGGAAAAAATAAAATTCGCTTACCTGCACAGGCGGATCACGTCGGGGTCACCAAGTTGTAGGATTTCTTTTATTTGAGCAACATCACCAGCGGATCCACGTAGCCTTTGGAGAAGCTGTTTGCGTATATTCAAACAAAGACTTCTGGAAACACACAAGTGCAGTCTCCTTATATACCCTCCTAAGGGAGAGGTAACTGGTCACACAAGCATAGTTAAAGTTTAAACCACCTGCCCAGAGCATATGGTGTGCGTGAGATATCCAGGAGAAGGTGGTATGTGGCATTTTGCATAACGAACCAAGTAAATCAGTCACAGAAATAAATCACAGGATAATCTAGTCTCACTCAAGAACCTAGTAAATCAGTCACATAAATGAAACACAGGATAATTCAGGTACACTCAGCACACAGAGTTTCACAAGAATACAGAGTATAAAAATGAGAATTCCTTATTATTCTTACAGTAGTAAATAGATTAAATTGTATATTACATGAGTGCAGTTTAGGATCACATAAACTACACAACCACAACTATTTATACAGCCCCAGACACGCTTATAAATAAAAGTATTTTAAATAAATTTTCTGAAGCATTGTAGTTGTGGATTGAACTCCCGTGGACCGTCCGGTTCAGACCGGATCTGGAGCAACATTAGCTGAGAAATACCTTTATCATAAAACATAATATAACATCAATACACGCAGCCCCAGACACCTGCAGCATAAACATGTTTATCATTTGCGTTGCGTTCCAATCTTATTAAACTAAAATGTAAATAAATTACATTTCCTTGTATGTGTTACCTTAACTAATTAGGATAACCATGTCAACTTAAAATTGTAATGTTACTTTGATTGTGAAGCCTAAAGACAGATTTTATGTGCTTTAAACTTGTTTATACAGTTGTTTGTTAGCTAGCTGTCTAAATGATGTCGAGGTTATTTTTGGTCTGCAGTTAAACGTCTTTTAAACTTTCACTGACAGCCCAAAATTAGTCGTGATTTAGCTGAGATGTCTAGGCTATGAATATACGTTTATTAAACATCTTTTGAACCAAAAAAATGCTAGATGGGATATTTAATGCTCATTAATATTCGCGGTGGTTGACACTCATTAATATTTGTGGTGGTTAACGCTCATTAATTTTTACGGTGAGTAACGTTCATTAATATTCGCAGTGGTTAATGCTTATTAATATTCACGGTGGTTAACGCTTATTAATATTCGCAGTGGTTAAAGCTCAAAAATATTTTTTGTATAGGTATTTATCTGTTTAATAAACACATTTAAACTCCCTCTGAGCTGTATCCAATCAAACGATCCCGTCTTGATGTCCTCTCACAGATGTGGCTGCTTTACTACAGACAGCTACGCGTTGAAGAAAGTTTGTTGTTGAAATGTGAACTGTGTGCTGGTAGGCAAAAAGTCATAAATGTGAAATTATGGTTTTTGAAGGCTTGTTATTTTGTTTCGGAAGAACCCCCACAACAGGTTGATACGTATCCGAGGGCAAAAACACTGTCGCTTTCTTTGAATACGTATTTAATTTCACTGGATTATTCAGTCACTCATGTGATTTTTGTATCGATTAGTAATCTCATGTTACTCCACAGAGAACACGTTCCGTCTCCAGCAATCATACAGAGAAGCTACCGCTCTCCTGACATTTAGAGCAAGGAGAGTATTCCAGGGTTTCAGGAGCCAGTGATAAGCTCTCCAGCGTGCTAATCTCTGTGCTAGGCTAACCGCCTCAGGCGCCACCTCAGAGGAACGCAGAGTTTCATACGGAAAGCTGCAAACGCTTCAAGAATCCTAAAGTGGTTGTTTGAGTTCGAGTTATCCACATTTCTGGTAGTAGCAAGTGTTTATTTTTGTCTGCCCGGAAACAATGTGGAGGAGTACGATAAAGAATAATCTCAGACAGCACGCCTGCATACGTTGTCCATTCCTAGCATTTGTGGGATTTATATTTTACCTTTTATATATTTAAAAGTACTTATTTTGTTAACCAACTTTTTACCTTCTAAATTCTGATCAAGAAAAACTGAAGAGTTAAATAAGAAGAGATTCATGAAGGTTTGTGAGCCTTTTTGTGTGTCTGAAGGCCATGGCACATCCTGTTTTTGAGCAGATAAGAAGAGGAGCACAGGAGGAGCCGCCTTGTACCAGTCGCGAAAACGAAAAATAACACCTGGTTTCGTTTCGCCAGAAAGAGCTTGTGAGCAGATAAAAAGCTAGGGCTTTTCAGAGAGGGGTCAGAAGATAATAGATCTTCTCCAACGCGCTGAAACTGCTGTTGATTTCTCTCTGCTGAAGTCTTCATTAAAACTCGATCAGTTGGCAATCTGTCTCTTGGTCATTTTGAACATGCAATGGACGCCTCTTAAAGTCCAACAAATTGGTGACCTCCGACGTGATGACTCTAAGAGACTCCTAAGAGATTCCTAAATTCAACACACAGAGGCGGCGCCGCCCTTTCAAAAGGTAAGCAGAAACCTTTTAATTAAATTCTGCTATTGGTTACATTAAATCAAGTGTTGAATTGGGGTTTCTCTATAGAACCGTCGATTATTTTATACAGATTTTGAAGTTTAAAGAGAAAAAGTGATCTTTTCCGTGTTTCCAAATTTTTGACTGCAATGAGAAATCAGCAGTGGAGGTAGGAAAAATAATTTGTGATATGTAAGCTTCGTGAAAAGCAAAATACCTAGCGCAAACTTCGTGATAAGTAAAAGGTATAAAGGAAAAATACTTTGTGATATGTAAGCTTCGTGATAAGCAAAATACCTAGCGCAAACTTCGTGATAAGTAAAAGGTATAAAGGAAAAATACTTTGTGATATGTAAGCTTCGTGATAAGCAAAATACCTAGCGCAAACTTCGTGATAAGTAAAAGGTATAAAGGAAAAATACTTTGTGATATGTAAGCTTCGTGATAAGCAAAATACCTAGCGCAAACTTCGTGATAAGTAAAAGGTATAAAGGAAAAATACTTCGTGATATGTAAGCTTCGTGATAAGCAAAATACCTAGCGCAAACTTCGTGATAAGTAAAAGGTATAAAGGAAAAATACTTCGTGATATGTAAGCTTCGTGATAAGCAAAATACCTAGCGCAAACTTCGTGATAAGTAAAAGGTATAAAGGAAAAATAATTTGTGATATGTAAGCTTCGTGATAAGCAAAATACCTAGCGCAAACTTCGTGATAAGTAAAAGGTATAAAGAAAATATTTTGTGATAAGTAGAAAATACTTCATGAAAAAGCATGTAATGGTTGTGTGAGGACAAGCTCACGAGCCATAAACTGTGTTTGACAATTGAGAGAAATTTAGCAGACCCGTTTTCAAAAGCCCCAGTTCTGACGAGGATTGGTGGAAGTTGAAAACTGTAAAATCCCTTTGTCTGCGGGGTAGTGGAGAACCACTATAAAAACAGCCAATTTGACTCTAAATCAAACAGTAGGAAAGAATAGGGAGAGCATTAAATAGGGAAAGACAGGACTTTTTGAAATCTAAACACCTACTGTATCAGAGGAAAGCAATCATGGATGAGGAATTTGATCAAGAGTTTGAGGTGACTCTGGGGAAGCAATGGGAAAAAATGAGTGAAATCATTATGACTCAATTGGGACCTAAAGAAATCAAAGCACGCCAGCAAGAATTAGAGACTTGCAAAAAAGAAATGATAGAACATTTTGGGGACTAATGTTATGTTTCAGACTGGGTCTCTGTTTCAGAAAGTGGGTCTAAAAGAAAAATTAGCTCAAGAAGCGATTGATAGACACAATGGGGAAAAAGTAACAAGGTTACAAAAAAAAAAAAAAGAGCACATGAAAATAAAGGGGAAAAACTGGAAGCAGAGCACAGAAAATGGTCAAGGCTGGTGGTTACAGCTGCAGTATTAAGGAAAAACAAAGAAAAGAAAATTGGTACTTTTACATTGAATGACAAATCAAAATTCGAAAAAAAAAATGAAGAAAAGCTTTACTCTCCAAAGGTCCCTACAGCTCCTTGTGTGCAGAAAATTTATCCAGATTTGCCACCTCCGTATGCCCCAAATACGGACAGAAAGACTAAGAAGCAGCTTGTAATGAAGAGAGCAGCACAGATGCCCCCTGATGAAAGTGCTGACAGGAGAAATGGAAGTGCGAGGAGGACATCTAGCGGTTGAAGTGGAGAAGACCGGTGAGAGAGCAGAAGATGACATGCAGAGAGAGAAGATATCAATAGCTCTACACCAGGGAGACCAAGATCAAGCAGAGCGCTTCAGATGCCTAGACTTGAAAGAGAGCTTGAAAAGGAAGAGTGGGGACAAGCAGGAGCAGAGAATAGAGGTCGAGAATACAGGGATATGGAGAAAGCAACACCAAACAGAGACTCTATAGATCCAGACAGAGAGAAAGGATATGATTATCAGGTGTCTATTAAGGGGGCAATGAAGATAGAAACCTGGAGGAAGTAGGAAAGGTAGAGAGAGAAAGAGAGTTAAGAGAAGCTTGGTTGCAACTACACATATGTTTATGTGTTATAGCGCATGCGAATAAGTTAAAATATGACACAAATGTGTGATGAAATCTGTGAATGTGTGAGAGTGACATCTAGTGGTTGAATGCAGGGGATGTACTTTGCTAATAACGCTGGGGAAAATTATTAAATTTCAGAAGCATTAAGCTTAACATTAATATTTAGTTACTAAATTATAAAAAGTATAAATTAGAACAAGCATAAAATAAATCTATCAAACAACTTTGATTAAATTTGTGGAAGTAAATTATTGCTACATAATTAATTATACATCTACAAATTGGGGAAAATAAACTAGAGGTTAAGACTTAAAAAGTAAAAAAGTAAAAGGAAAATAAATTAAACTAACTGCTTTGATGCTGAATTAAATTTAGCAAAAGACAAATCAAACATGCTATAGAAGACACAATCTTGCTAATGTAGACATGAAAATTCATAATAGTTATGTTAAAGACATATAATTTGACTCTTTGAGATGACTTTTCCTTTTTGCATAAATTCAATCGACTTAGTTGGTGTGTTTAATTGAAAGGTTGTGGTTCTTCCCTAAGAGAGTTATTATAGATAGAGGGACTTTTGTTCAAAAAATAAATAAATAAATAATAATAATAATAATAAATAAATAAAATAAATTATACTAATATATATATATAAATAAATAATTGCACCCTAATTGAAAGGAATTGAAACATTAAGTTGATTGGGGAATTATTTTGTGTGCAACTTAATCAAAGCAGAGTTTGATGTTCCAACCCAAGATAAAATCTGAATAAGAACTAACTTGTTTGTTTTGTTTATTTTGAATGAGATCTTGATCAATTCTGAGTTCGAAGCATGCGGATGGCCTTCTGAGAGTGGAGATGATGGAGTTCTTCAAGCACCTAGAATCATCATGATCGTGTTCAGATCTGCCCCATGGACTGCACAGACAACTTCTGGCCTTATCTGCGTATGCAAACATCATCTGCATGCGAACGGATCATCTGATGCAAGTACCCTTCTATTTTTTCTCCCCACCCACACGAACACTTCCTTCCCAAAGACTGTATTCCTCCAACATGGTGGTGCACCCAAGGAGGGGTGGAGCAGACTGTGACATTGGGATGGCGTAGCTTGTTCTTGTTACAGAGACTGTTTTTTCACGCACTATCCTGTAAGTCCCATTAGGAGTTTATGGCCTGGAGTGAGCGGCTTGAGGGAAAAGGAGGAAGGATGCATCTCACGAGGAGGTGTGAAGAGAGAAGGAGGAAACGGAGAGGAGAGGGGTCAGATCTGAGGAGGAGACAATCGACCTGTGCAAATCACTCGTCTGACCAAACGCACCTTAATCAATCATCTCCTGATCTCCTCTCAGAATGGTCGAATCATGAAGGCTTCGGAGCTGAGAAGCGGAAAATGGCTACAACATAGGTATTTTTATACTAACAAACTAACATAGTTGAAATGGTTTGTAATCATTAGGGATTACTGAACCTGTAAAACTCTGCTGAGCATATGCATTTATCAAACTTAAACCAAGAGTGAAGTTCAAAGTAAATTTAGGTTGATTTGGGTGCAAACAGATAGAATAGGATTTATTTTATGAACTTCAGTGAGAAGTTGAGTGACTGGTTTCTGACGTCCAAAGGATTGTGGGAATTTAAAAGAAATAAATTCTAAATTATATTGACTTTGAAACAAATCACTTTTAGACTGAAAATAATCTGATCCATTGAAAGGAAAATTAAATCAACTGATATTGATTTTGCAAATAAAAAAATATAACATAAACGTGTTGAAATTTTTAATTCTTAACAAAAAAAATAAATAAATAAATTGTCATCTAATTATATTGGGTGTAGATTGATGTCATTAGACTAATGTAATGAGTTCTACCAGAATTGCAGAGGTTTTTTATAATACTCTGACTCATTATAATGCGTCTATGTGTGACAGATTGATATTAAGATGGGCTGACAGTAACCAAACCACTCTTGTTTATGAAGAATTGAAATACTAATAAACTAAAATGACTAATGTGAAGTCCGAAGACTTCTGTTGCTTATGACATCCCTATATTAATGGTGATGATTTTTTTGGGGGAAATGAAAACAGGTTTTAAACGAATACAACTCATTCAGAGACAAATAATTGAAGTGACTTGGGGGTTTTTATGAATGAGAATGATCATCTATGAGTTTTTTTTTTTTATATATATATATATATATAATGAAAAGGGGAAATTATTAGAATTTTGAAATCCAACTCCAACCTTTCATGTTAGAGGAATCTATTTTGTGATTTTCATTGACTAAACATTAAAAACATTCATGATATTTACTGGTATTTCTGATTGGTCACAGTGTTAACGGTAACAGAGGAGCACGTAGTGTGCCATTTTATGTGAACGTTTATTCAATGAGAGATCTTGAATGGATACCTGACTTAAGACTGAATAATAAACAATGAAGAACAAGTGTTGCTTGTGGACGGACTGAAACTGGAGAGTTTTGTGAAGATGCTAATTGAGAATAGAGACTAATGTGGACTTGAAAGATGACTATACAGTGAAGACATTTCCTAAAACAATATAGAGAAATTATTATTCAACTTGCAGTGCCCCCCACCAAATTGATAATTATAAGAGAATAAAAGGGTAAACAATGGCAATATCTAAAAATAGAGGCCTTTAAAAAACAATTAATAAAACTAAAGTGTAACATTTAGCCAAATCTGGGGAGATGATTGATTGTGACGAATGAGACTGAATGAAGTGTGTCAAACCTAACCAATGAACATTGCTTCTGCAGGGAATTTTTTTTTAATAATATATATTTTTTTTTAGCATTTTTGTGGAAAATCTGGCCATTGACTTTTTCATTTTTTCCCCCCAATTTTTTTTTTGAAAGTGTGTTGACGGTGCATACTGTGTGTTTTTATTATTATTTTTTATTCTTTGTTACTCGGAGATGAATCCTATGCTTTTTACACATCAGGTGTCGAGGTTGTTGTGAATTTTCTTTAGGACTGATGAGGTTAGCGCTAGTTTAGAATAGTTTAGTTAGAATTTGGTGTTTTTTGTTGCAGAACAAACCTGATAATTGAAGAGAGAAAATGTAATGAGGGGTCATGAATCTTGACAAGATGAAAAAATTCAGGTTCACTTTGAGAAGAGAAACATGGGTCTATGATGTCTTATGAAGTTCTTGGATGAGCTGTAAATGGTAACTTATCAATCAACTATTAGATTCCATAATGAACAAAGATTATGGAGTGAGAAGAAAGAAATGTTTCAAGAACTGAAATCTGTGATAACTTTGTTACAGATGCTGGAGACATGGGAAAAGGTGGTGTTTTACTGGCAAAATGACACTGATAAACATTTCACTGACAATGAAGTTTTGTTTTTGTTGCAGATGGTGGGAGCGGTGTGTGTTGAATCGTTGCCTGATTTGTGTTGTGATTGTTTGATGAGGATTTTCAGATTGAAGGAGAAAACGAAGATCCAGGAGTGAGATCGTATTGAGTTTAAATCACTATTATGATATTATGTATGTAGATGATCTACTTCTAGCAGCACCGACCCCAGAAACCGGTATGGAAGCGACAGAAAGCATTTTGAGGAGGCTATGGGAAGTAGGATTGAAGGAAAGGGTGATACCTGGTATCACCTAAGCCATCACGATCATTGGAAGACACAAGTGTGGACCTTACTTCTAAGGTCCAGAGAGGGAGAATAGAGGATCATCTTAGAATTCAACAGGTAATACACAAACACATATACATGCACAAGAAGAAGAAAATACCCGAAGAGGACCAGGAAACAACAGGATACGTGAGTGAAGAAAATTTTGACTAAAAATTTCCCTCAACAGGCTTTACAGATTGTTCACAGAGTGGGAGATCTCTTTACTGCTCCTAGTGGAGAACCAGTAGCACACTGTGTAAGCGCAGACTGTGCCTTCGGAGCAGGAATTGCAAAAAGATTTAGAGAAAAATACGGAGTTGAGAAAGTAGAAGTCCAAAAGAAAAGAAAAGGTGAATGTGCTGTAACACACGAAGTAGACAGGCTTGTCCTTCACCTAGTAACTAAAACATCTGCACGAGATCTCCCAACATACCAAGATTTTGAAAGCAGTCTAAACTGCATGCTGAAAAGCCAAAGACAGAAAGCAGGAGAAAGTTGTTGTGTTGGATAATGGATGGAGATATACAATGTTGGCTGAATTGTATGTGTGTGTAAGCAAGGAACTTGTGATGTGAGATGAGTAACTAGAATGTTTGAATGTGTGAGAAAGCCTAGACAAAATAACGCAGAGACTGATAAATTCACCCCGCCTTTATACGCTCTCTTGGAAGAGAAACTCAAACACACAAAGTAAAGCAAAGATAGACTATAGAACTTAGATGAAAAATTAAGCACTTCAAAGTTAAATTGATTATTGAGATATTTTCTAAATGTAGAAGTGAAAATTGATTATTGAGATAATTTTTCTAAATGTAGAATCTGAAAAATAAACTTTAATGATGATAATTTAAGTTAAATTACTTAAAAGTTAAACCTGAAATTACAATCCAAATTGTAACTGAATAAACAATTTGTAGTGTGTGGTTTTGGAAACTCTAGAATGAGTTTTGTTAAATTGGTAGAATTCATTAAATGTGTTAAATCAACAGATAGTAAGCATAAAGTAAAAATGATCAAAACTGATAAAAATAACGAGATTAATTATAGATAAAATAAATGTGGACTGTAAAATAATTAACAAATTTCTAAATGATAAAATTAAATGGAAAATGTTAGGGTTTTAGGAACAACAGCCTGCTGCAGTGAATACATCAGAGTATGCAGAAAAATGTTAACTAATGAGACAACTAATGAGAGATGCAGGAATCAAACAACTAAATGCACCTTTAAAATGGACTGAAGAAGCTTCAAAAGAATTTGACCAACTTAAAAAAAGAAGTAATAATAGCAGTAGTAGAAGAACGACAGCAAAAATGCAGGTCGAGAGGAGAAAATTGTGGGAAAATTGGAAATGAATGATTCTCATTGGAATAATTGCAGTGCTAATAGTAGGGGGTTAACACTGTAGGAAAAAGTCATGATCTAGAAACCAACAGAAACATCACAGTTGTGGTGCACAGATCTAATCAGACCCTAATCAGACCCAAACGAGAAGTGAAGAAACCAAATGTGATTAAAGGATTGAGCAAATGGGGGAGGAGGAGATGTAAAAAGAAAAACATCTCAATTTATGCTTTGGAGTAATATCAAATTTTGATTTTGTTTTTTTCCCCTTCTTAAATTTTTGTTGATTTAAGTTTTTCTCTTAAAATTTTGACTAATGTTATGATTAATTTCTTATTTTTTATTAAGTTGATTAAATTTTCTTATGATTCATTTTCTTATGATTCATTTAATTATCTTATGACTCATTTATTAATTTTTATGGTGTTTAGAATACTTTTACTTATTACTTTGGTTGCTGTATGAGTAAATGTCATTTATTTTCTCAAGACAAGAAAAAATGTATTTGTGTTTGTTTGTTTGTTTCTTTCTGCTATGCTTTCCATTAATTCTGCTTTATTTCAGATCCTGGATCAAAACGATTGTGTTATTGATTTGATAGTAATGTTAAAATCTAAGGTGAAATCATCTGTGGTGTTTAGATTAGCTGAACTTGGGGGTCAATTGGGCACACCAGGGTTTTCCAACCCTCTCTGGGCACTCTGGTAGTAAGGATGTTTTAGCAGATAGGTTTTAGCGCAGTCTTTTGGTTCTATGTTTGTGTATAGATCTGGTGTGGACGGGAGGGCCTAAGAGTGATCGCCCACAAGCCAACTTGGGGATCGCTCGGGTGTCTTTTTCCCTCACTGAGGTTTTTCGACCCGAGCACTCTCGGACGCACCAGCAAATGTGTCAGGCTTAAGATAGTATGAAGATAGTTTAGGATGCATTTTACTCTGTCTATGTTTTGAATTGTGGCCTCTTTCAGAGGCCAAGAGAGGGATTTGTGGGATTTATATTTTACCTTTTATATATTTAAAAGTACTTATTTTGCTAACCAACTTTTACCTTTTAAATTCTGATTAAGAAAAACTGAAGAGTTAAATAAGAAGAGATTCATGAAGGTTTGTGAGCCTTTTTGTGTGTCTGAAGGCCATGGCACATCCTGTTTTTGAGCAGATAAGAAGAGGAGCACAGGAGGCATCCTGTACCAGGCAGGGAGCTGACTATCCTACGTCAGAGGAGTCTTGTACCAGTCGCGGAGACGAGAAATAACACCTGGTTTCGTTTCCCCAGAAACGGCTTGAGAGGAAATAAAGAGCTAGGGTTTTGGAAAACGGACTCAGAAGCTGTTTAGGGCTGCTCCAGTGCACTGTAAACTGCTGTTGATTCTCTCTGCTGAAGTCAATTAAATTCGATCAGTTGGCAATCTGTCTCTTGGTCATTTTGAACATGCAATGGACGCCTCCTAAAGTCCTACATATCTCATCTGCATCACAAGAGCAAACAGAAGAAGCTGAAACAAGCTTCCATTCTCAGATTTTAAATCAATAACAGGTTTGTTAATACGTCTGCTTTCTAACGATTAAACCTTCTTTAACTCACTCACCGTAAACAAAGAGAATGTAATCAATATTGATATAGTTTCTCCATAAACTATAAAATCCGGTGTGTTCAGCTGAGAGGTTCGTGATGGTCAGAGTTCCAGTTTTATCATCCAGTTTCAGTCGATCTCTGAATCTCCCGTCAGCAGCGTCCTCATGTAGAGCGATTCTTCTCTGATTGATTCCAGCGATGAGTTCTCCTTCGTAACTCCTCCAGATCGGTTCTTCACTATTATAACTCCACTCTATCTCTTCATTCTTCATTGTTTCAGAGCATCTGCTGTTCAGAGCGATTGAATCTCCTTTTTCAACAAATCTCCGTCCTGAATCACAAACACAGAGAGGAAGAGTTGCAGATTAGTTCAGAGCGAGAAACAAACATCTCTAAGATTATAACTCATGTAATGAAAGTGATATTTAACTCACTGATCACTTTCAGCTTCACAGTAATGTTTCTCTCGCTGGTCTGGAGTTTATAAGGTCCTCCGTGATCGATCGAGGCGTTCGAGATGATCCTCAAACACAGAAGATCTGCTTATTTTCACCTCGAATTCAGCGATTAAAGCTTCTTCGTCTCCAAACCTCCATCGAATCACTTCATCATCCTTCAGTTCAGAGAGACCAGAGCTCAGAGTCACTGAATGTCCTTCAAGAACACCTCTCCTCTCAAATCCACATGAAGAACAGAATAAAAGTGTTTGAATGGAGAAACACTGAAACATTTCTAAACCATTCAATTGTAAATAAACTATAATAAACTCTGCTTCATCGTCATTGAGAATGCTATCTTTAATAAGCTTCAGTGAGCAGTTATTAAAGCTAATAATGAGAGGATATTAATCCAGTGTTCCTGGTTTAATCAGGAAGTGATCAGAGGTTAAATTCAGAGTTTCTTCTACTATTCATAAAATCATTTCTGCTTTTATTCTTCCTAATTCACTGAAACACCGGCTAAAAACAGCAACAGCAGAAAGAGGGTCACGTGCTCTGCCAGGATGTAGTAGTGGAGCATGATGGGAGATGTAGTGTACAGGTGTGTTGAGACAGCAGCAGAGCGTGAACAGAGCAGACGAAACAGAATGCCTACTAGACTAGAGCCATGTTCTTTTCTTTTTTTATTTGACCCTTTTTGTATCTTAAAAAAAAATGTAACCATGTGTTTTTGTATTTTTATATTTTATGTAATTTCAACCATTCTAAATTTCAATTTTTTTTATTTGATTTGTTATGTGTTGTTCTTTACCATAAAGTTACTCTCCTATTGACTATTTCACTATTCATTTATTTAAAAAAATTATTTTATTTTTTTGTTGGTATTTATTTTTTTTAAACAAAATTATTTAGTTTATTTTTTATCCTTTTTGTATTTTAACCATTCTGTTTTAAAATTTAAACCATTCATTTTAAAAATGAAAAACTATTTTTGAATGGCCTTTTATGTTGTATTTTTATATTATATGTACCTTAAACCTTTTTATTATGTATTGTTCTTGACCATATGGTTATTCTTATTCTTACCATTTCTTTATTGACGATTCATTTCTATTTTCGTTTTCTATATGTTACTTTTTTAACAATTTGTTAAAGAAAATAATATGAATAATTATTTATATTTTATTTGTATTTTAACCATTTAACACTTTATTCATTTATTTTAAACAAATTGTGTTTTATAACGTTTTTTTACTTGTATTCTTATTCATAACAATTAAATTTTGTTTCTTTTTTATACTTTTTATATTTTAACCATTCTGTTTTTAATTTTTAAACCATTTATTTTATTTATGTTTTTATAATTACCTTTTATGTTGTATTTATATATTTTAAACCTTAATTTGTCTGAAACACAGAGGATCAAAGAAAGCAGTTTTTCCAGAAAAGCAGTGATTGTTGGCCCCTGCAGGAACATCTCTGAGGGATTCATCGATCAGACCCTCAACGTTCTTCTTCTTTCATCTGCTGAGAACAACCTGAATCTTCTCATTCTTACAGCTGTTAAACACGGAAGAAGAGTGAAGCGCTCTGCAGCATTCTTACAGCATACATTTTAATGTTTAGCCAGCAAACTTTATGTTGGCTTGAAAAAGCAGATATTTTATATTTTTATTAATGTTTTATTAATGAAGGTGTACGGTGTCACGGTGGCACAGTGGGTAGCATGGTCGTCTCACAGCAAGAAGGTCGCTGGTTCTAGGCTCGGCTGGGGCTCTGTGTGGAGTTCTTCTGTTCTCCTCGTGATCGTGTGGGTTTTCCCTGGGTGCTCCGGTTTCCCCACAAGAACAATTGAATAATTGAATAAGAACAATTGTTCATAGTGTTAAAGTGTGAATGAGAGTGTGTGAATGTTTCCCAGTGATGGGTTGTGGCAGGGAAGGGCATCCGCTGTGTAAAACATATGCCAGAGAGTTGGCGGTTCATTCCGCTGTGGCGACCCCGAAAGGGAATAAAGCCGACATGAAGATGAATGAATGAATGAATGAATAATGAAGATGTCTTTGCTAAAGTCATACACAGATGTTAAACACATTATTTAAGCAAAATCTATGGTTCATAGTCGGCAGGATTCAACCGTTCGTGTAGAGACCTCAATAAGTTTTGAGTCCACCGCCTTAACCTCTCGGCCACGACTACACAACAGTGAGGCCAGTACCAGCTTTTTCACTTTCAAAAATCATTGGGTTGAGCGATTGCTTACTAGTCTGTTCTGAACTTTCCGGATATCACTTGATACAGCTTAATACAAACACAGACACTTCAACTATTTTATTTTTTTGGTAGTAACAACAAAATAATGAAAGTTATGATCAACCTCGAAATTTAATAAACCTTTACCCGTCAGACCAAATAAGCTGGAATTGTAGGTGTGTTCAAGTAGTCGTGGCCGAGTGGTTAAGGCGATGGACTCGAAATCCATTGGGGTCTCCCCGCGTAGGTTCGAATCCTGCTGACTACGAGAAAGTGTTCTGAGTTAAATGTTGTGTATAACATCTATTTTTGACTTTTATAAATCAAGCAGATCAAAATACGTACAATTTTATTGACATCTTTCCTGGCTTGCGAGATTTTATTTAAGGTTTTGCGTCTAGGTAAAATATGAACGCGCAGACGTGAAACGTTTTGGAAGAACTTTTATAAATAGTTGTTAAACCGTCCGCGGCTGAAACGACTGAATCTGCTTTAAAAGATGATCGCTATCTCTCGATCAGAAGCTGTTTGAAGCTACTTCAGAGCTCATCACTATTTAAAAATGAACTTGTTTCTAAAAGAGTTAAGAAGCAAAGTTAAACATGTTGATTTATCAACAACTACAGCGTAGTCGGCAGGATTCGAACCTGCGCGGGAAGATCCCAATGGATTTCTAGTCCATCGCCTTAACCACTCGGCCACGACTACGTGATGTGACCTAAGCTCTCCTTTTTTTTCCCTTAAGCAAAAGTGATTGTTACATTAACAAAAGTAAGTTATGTTAGCATCTTGTGTCTCAGTAAACTTAAGATTTCTGTTTAGTGGCATGATTGTATACAAATAACCTGAGACGTGTTTCACAGTACTTAACACAATTGACAAAAGTAAATAATGCTGTATTTTGTTAAATCCGTTATTAAACTTGTTTTTATATAATTGATCTGTCTAGTATATGTCTAGGTCTGGTGACGCGATTTTATCTTGAGTTCAGTTTTCACAAGAATGTCTCTTACGTTTGTGTTTAACGAGACAAAGTTCAATCAAACTTTAGCCGAAAGACCAAAATAGCTGTGATTGCAGTGTACATCGTGTAGTCGTGGCCGAGTGGTTAAGGCGATGGACTTGAAATCCATTGGGGCTTCCCCGCGCAGGTTCGAATCCTGCCGACTATGATTCTATATTGAAGTTTCGAATAAATTTAGCAGATCAATTACTTAAAATTGTAAGTGACTCGTGTAATTTACAACAGTTGGTCTCTCGCGAGTTCAATGCCAGTCTGAAAATAAAAAGCTCTTTAATTGTGTAAAAGGCGTAATTTAAATAGGAATGCTGATAAGTGTCAACATCCTGATAACAATCTTACGTAATTAGACTTGCTTGATTTTCTGAAGTCATAAACAGATGTTAAACACATTATTTAAGCAAAATTTATGGCTCATAGTCGGCAGGATTCAACCGTTCGTGTGGAGACCTCAATAAATTTTGAGTCCACCGCCTTAACCTCTCGGCCACGACTACACAACAGTGAGGCCAGTACCAGCTTTTTCACTTTGGCAAGTAAAACCTTGTTTTGCAGATTCTAAGTTTTCTGTTTCTATTTAAATGACAAAGTGTGATTTAATAAACTGTGTTGAAGTTATCAGATTAACCAACAAAACCAGGAACGTATTATACTCTGGAAATGTCTGCAGGGGATCGTGATCAAATCTTTGGGTTGAGCGATTGTTTACTAGTCTGTTCTGAACTTTCCAGATATCACTTGATACAGCTTAATACAAACACAGACACTTCAACTATTTTATTTTTTTGGTAGTAACAACAAAATAATGAAAGTTATGATCAATCTTGAAATTTAATAAACCTTTACCCGTCAGACCAAATAAGCTGGAATTGTAGGTGTTTTCAAATAGTCGTGGCCGAGTGGTTAAGGCGATGGACTAGAAATCCATTGGGGTCTCCCCGCGTAGGTTCGAATCCTGCTGACTACGAGAAAGTGTTCTGAGTTAAATGTTGTGTATAACATCTATTTTTGACTTTTATAAATCAAGCAGATCAAAATACGTACAATTTTATTGACATCTTTCCTGGCTTGCGAGATTTTATTTAAGGTTTTGCGTCTAGGTAAAATATGAACGCGCAGACGTGAAACGTTTTGGAAGAACTTTTATAAATAGTTGTTAAACCGTCCGCGGCTGAAACGACTGAATCTGCTTTAAAAGATGATCGCTATCTCTCGATCAGAAGCTGTTTGAAGCTACTTCAGAGCTCATCACTATTTAAAAATGAACTTGTTTCTAAAAGAGTTAAGAAGCAAAGTTAAACATGTTGATTTATCAACACCTAAAGCGTAGTCGGCAGGATTTGAACCTGCGCGGGAAGATCCCAATGGATTTCTAGTCCATCGCCTTAACCACTCGGCCACGACTACGTGATGTGACCTAAGCTCTCCTTTTTTTTCCCTTAAGCAAAAGTGATTGTTACATTAACAAAAGTAAGTTATGTTAGCATCTTGTGTCTCAGTAAACTTAAGATTTCTGTTTAGTGGCATGATTGTATACAAATAACCTGAGACGTGTTTCACAGTACTTAACACAATTGACAAAAGTAAATAATGCTGTATTTTTGTTAAATCCGTTATTAAACTTGTTTTTATATAATTGATCTGTCTAGTATATATCTAGGTCTGGTGACGCGATTTTATCTTGAGGTCAGTTTTCCCAAGAATGTCTCTTACGTTTGTGTTTAACGCCTAAGAGATAACCGAGACAAAGTTCAATCAAACTTTAGCCGAAAGACCAAAATAGCTGTGATTGCAGTGTACATCGTGTAGTCGTGGCCGAGTGGTTAAGGCGATGGACATGAAATCCATTGGGGCTTCCCCGCGCAGGTTCGAACCCTGCCGACTACGATTCTATATTGAAGTTTCGAATCAATTTTGCAGATCAATTACTTAAAATTGTAGGTGACTCGTGTAATTTACACCAGTTGGTCTCTCGCGAGTTCAATGCCAGTCTTAAAATTAAAAGCTCTTTAATTGTGCAAAAGGCGTAATTTAAATAGGAACGCTGATAAGTGTCAACATCCTGATAACAATCTTACGTAATTAGATTTGCTGAAGTCATAAACAGATGTTAAACACATTATTTAAGCAAAATTTATGGCTCATAGTCGGCAGGATTCAACCGTTCGTGTGGAGACCTCAATAAATTTTGAGTCCACCGCCTTAACCTCTCGGCCACGACTACACAACAGTGAGGCCAGTACCAGCTTTTTCACTTTGGCAAGTAAAACCTTGTTTTGCAGATTCTAAGTTTTCTGTTTCTATTTAAATGACAAAGTGTGATTTAATAAACTGTGTTGAAGTTATCAGATGAACCAACAAAACAAGGAACGTATTATACTCTGGAAATGTCTGCAGGGGATCGTGATCAAATCTTTGGGTTGAGCGATTGCTTACTAGTCTGTTCTGAACTTTCCGGATATCACTTGATACAGCTTAATACAAACACAGACACTTCAACTATTTTATTTTTTTGGTAGTAACAACAAAATAATGAAAGTTATGATCAACCTCGAAATTTAATAAACCTTTACCCGTCAGACCAAATAAGCTGGAATTGTAGGTGTGTTCAAGTAGTCGTGGCCGAGTGGTTACGGCGATGGACTAGAAATCCATTGGGGTCTCCCCGCGTAGGTTCGAATCCTGCTGACTACGAGAAAGTGTTCTCAGTTAAATGTTGTGTTTAACATCTATTTTTGACTTTATAAATCAAGCAGATCAAAATACGTACAATTTTATTGACATCTTTCCTGGCTTGCGAGATTTTATTTAAGGTTTAGTTTGAACACGTGAAAGTGCTGAGTCCTCCATTTTGTGTCGGTGCGTGATCTGTGTGTCTGCGCTGTGATTGGTTGTTCAGTTTGACATGTTTATCTGACCCTGTGTATTATTAGAATGATTTTTGTATTTTTAAATGTATGTAAATCCCCTATACGATCAACATTATAAAGAATATCTGTTATAGTTAATGACCAGCAGTCACATGAAGATCTGAAGCAGTTTGTCGTGCAGCATCGCGTGAGCTCCGTCTGCTCTGTAACCTGGGTCTGTTCTCTGCAGATGGTAGCCATAAATTAACCGTTTGTGGATTCAATCAACCAGCAGTCACATATATATAAAACTGAACTGCGTTCTTTTTTTATTGCAGTATACATTTTTAAATTAATCGCATGCTTTAACGAGTAAATTTTGACAGCACTAATATATATATATATATATATATATATATATATATATATATATATATATATATATATATATATATATATATACTGTACATATTTTGATCTCTGAAATGAAGCATCAGGAAATGTAGGGAACACACCAAAAGGTTGGTGTTATAAGGTCCTGGTGGGGTTTGAAAGAAAAATAGAAGCTCAACCTCTGTTTTTTCAATGCAATCTAATGTCAGAGTGCACCTCTAAAAGATTCGCTTTCATAACGACTCGTTTCAGCGACTCTGAGTTGACTCTTTCTTATTAAAAACAATAACAGGATACACAGACTCAGATTTTTTTTTCTAACAGATGTGCATTTATTTTTTATTTATTTTCCAGACTATCCTGTGCACTTTTATCGCAAAGACAAAACATATTTTTGATTATGAATAAGCACATCACATGATGTTGCAAAACCATGTTCCAAAGCGCTCTCCACGTAGTGTCCTCTGAAACTGGTCCACCCGGTCCTTGATCTCCCGGGCGCTCAGTTCTCTCTGCTGTCGAAAATCTTTCAGCTTGCCTTCATCCTCAAATCTCTTCTTCATCCTCTTCAAATCTGCTTCATGCTTCTCCACCAGTTCATCACACTCCTCGTTTTCTCTTTGGATCCTCTCTCGCTCCGCTCTCTGTCTTCTTTTGGTCTCCTCTTTCTGAGCTCGTTTCAGCTCTTCGATCGTCTTCCTCCATCTGTTTCTCTTCTCCGTTCTTCGTTCCTCATCCTCTTGTTTTCTGCTCTCAAGCTCCTTTCGTCTCTCTTGGAGCCGCTGCTCGCACTCCTTCTCTATTTCTGTTTTCTTCTCCTCACATTCCCTCTCTCTTTCTTCCCTCTCTCTTTTCTCGTACAGTCTGTCCTCTTCTACACTCTGTCTTTCGTCATCCTTCTCTCTTTCAAATGTTTTTCTCAGATTTTCCAGTTCTTGTTCTTTTTCTCTTATTTCTTTCGCGTGTTGCTCTTCCCTTCTAACTTCTCTTTTATCTTGTTTCTTCTCATCCTCCCATTCTCTCTGCTGCTGTTCGCTTTTCTCTTTTTCGCTCCCTTTAGCCTCTTTTGCTTTTATTTTCCACTCTGTTCGTTGTTTCTCCTCTTGCTCCCTCCTCACTTGTTCATCTAAATGTATCTTTTTTATTTCTTCCTCTTGACTTGCTCTCATCTCTTTCAATATCCGTTCGTGCTCGCTTTGCATCCTCTCTAGTTCTTCCTGATATTCTGTTTCTCTCTTCTGATCTTCCTCTTTTCTCTCTTGTTGCAGTTGTTCCCACCGGGATCTGAGACGCTGTCTCTCTCTCTCCAGCTCTTTGAGTTGTCGTTGTTGTTCGTCTCGCAGTTGGTGCTCCAGTTTTGTTAGCTTTTGTTCTTCTTCCATCTCTCGTCTCTCTCGCTCTGATCTCTCTCTCTCTTCGAACTCTCTCTCGAGGTCTTCGACTCTTTTCTTGTACTTCTTCTCAAGGCTCGCTCCATCTTCTCTCATCTTTTCCTTCAAGTTCTCAACTCTTTTCTTCCTCTGCTCAAGTTCCCTTTTATGCCTGGCTTCGAAATCTTCGACTCGAGCCTGATTTCTTCGGTTATTATCAATGAACTCTTTCATTCGTTCTTCAGCGGGAGTGGTTGCCTCCTCAAACATCTCAGTGGTGAAGACTGCTCTCTGACTGGACCTCTTCAGCTCTTCTATCAAGCTGAAAAGATGTGTAACTTGAGAGTGATCTCCTGTTGAGTTGTTAAACACTAGGAATCTGTTCCCGCAGTCTGCAAGCAGTTTCTTGAGTTGATAGTTGGTACTCTTCTCCACGTATTGCTCGATCGACTGGCCCCTCAGTTCCTCTCCTCTGGTGAAGAGAACGATGCAGAACTCTGCAGCTTCTGAACCAAAGATCATCTTGATCATGTCTGTAATGTTTTTCTCATCTTTGGTTATTCTTCCAACGCTCACCACGATGAGGAACACGTGAGGTCCGGGAGCGGAGAGAGAAGCGCTCCTCATGATCTCATCGAACATTTGTTTTTTATTCGTCGTGGGATTGAGGAGGTCTGGAGTGTCAATGACCGATACGTTTTTACCGTCCACTTCAGCCACCCCCACCTGACAGGACTTTGTCACCGGATCAGAACTGGATTCACTGAGGAACTCCTCTCTTCCGAGGATAGTGTTTCCTGTGGCAGACTTCCCACTTCCTGTTCTCCCAAACATCAGGATTCTCACAGAGCCGTCATCCGCCGGCAAAGCTTCGAGCTCTGAAAAAAGGGAATAGAGCTGAGCGTTGTTTGCTTAAAGATGCGAGCACGGTTTCGATATGTCATAATAAACAAAACAGATTTCCTCAACAGTCCTTCTTTAAATGATTAAGTGCAATAGTCTAAAAAATGTCTGCTGCTGCAAGAAAACTATCAAAGCATGCTCTAGACATCATGCTAATTACTTTCTGCTTCGGGTTAGCATCGTGCTAATTACTTTCTGCTTCGGGTTAGCGTCGTGCTAATTACCTTCTGATTCGGGTTAGCCTCGTGCTAATTACTTTCTGCTTCGGGTTAACATCGTGCTAATTACTTTCTGATTCAGGTTAGCGTTGCGCTAATTACTTTCTGATTTGGGTTAGCGTCGCGCTAATTACTTTCTGATTCGGGTTAGCGTCGCGCTAATTACTTTCTGATTCGGGTTAGCGTCGCGCTAATTACTTTCTGATTTGGGTTAGCGTCATGCTAATTACTTTCTGATTCGGGTTAGCGTCGTACTAATTACTTTCTGATTCGGGTTAGCATCGTGCTAATTACTTTCTGATTCGGGTTAGCATCGTGCTAATTACTTTCTGATTCGGGTTAGCATCATGCTAATTACTTTCTGATTCGGGTTAGCGTCGCGCTAATTACTTTCTGATTCAGGTTAGCGTCGTGCTAATTCCTTTCTGATTCGGGTTAGCGTCGTGCTAATTACTTTCTGATTCGGGTTAGCGTCGTGCCAACTACTTTCTGATTCGGTTTAGCATCGTGCCAATTACTTTCTGATTCGGGTTCGCATCGTGCCAATTACTTTTTGATTTGGGTTCGCATCGTGCCAATTACTTTCTGATTCGGGTTAGCATCGTGCTAATTACTTTCTGATTCGGGTTAGCATTGTGCTCATTCCTTTCTGATTCGGGTTAGCATCGTGCTAATTACTTTCTGATTCGGGTTAGCATCGTGCTAATTAGTTTCTGATTCGGGTTAGCATCGTGCTAATTAGTTTCTGATTCGGGTTAGCATCGTGCTAATTACTTTCTGATTCGGGTTAGCATCGTGCTAATTCCTTTCTGATTCGGTTTAGCATCATGCTAATTCCTTTCTGATTCGTGTTAGCGTCGTGCTAATTACTTTCTGATTCGGGTTAGCATCGTGCTAATTACTTTCTGATTCGGGTTAGCATCGTGCTAACTCTTTTCTGATTTGGGTTAGCATCGTGCTAATTCCTTTCTGATTCATGCTAATTCAGATGGTTTCTCAATTTTAATAAGAAACTATATATATATATATATATATATATATATATATATATATATATATATATATATATATATATTATATATATATATATATATATATATATATATATATAATTTGTTTCTATTCAACCAATCGAACCTGGTCCTGACTTACTGGTTGTTTGCTGAAGTTCAGGTGTTCTCAGATGGCGCTGTTCTTCTCTTTGTCTTTCCAGCTCTTTCTCCCATTCCTCTTTCTCTCTCTTCATCTCCTGTCGAAGCCTTTTCTCACATTCCTCGACATATTTAATGTCACTTTTATAGTTTTTCTCTCTTTCATTGTTTTCTTCTCTTTGTCTTCGCTCTTTCTCACAAGTCAGTCGTTCCTCTTCCATTCTCTCTTTCATCCTCCCTTTCTCTTCTTCATGTTTGTATTGAAGGTCTTCTTTCTCTCTCAGTCTTCTCTCTCTTTCTCGCTTTAGTTTTTGATAGAATTCATCCCATGTTTCTTGATCTATCTTTCTCCTTCTTTCCTCTTCCACTTCTCTTCTTCTCCTCTCTTTATCGTAAATCTGCCTTTCTTTATCCATCTTCATCTCCATTTTTTCCTTCTCTCTTTTAATACTTTCATTGCATTTTTGTAACAGTGCATCTCTTGTCTCTCTTTCCTGTCTCTCTCTCTCATCTCGTTCTTTCATCACACTGGCTTTATATCTATCTTCTTTCTCTCTAAACTCTTCCTCTCTTCTCTCTTTCTCTTCATTAACTCTTCGATTGAAGTCCTCCAGCATATCAGTTCTCTGCTTGTCTACCTCTCTTCTCTCTCTTTCCTGTTGTACCTGTCTCTCTCTCTCCATCTCCTCTCGCTCTCTCTTCAAATCTGCTTCGTATCGATCTTCTCTCTGTTTGTGTTCCTCTTCTCGTCTCTTTCTCTCCAGTTCATGATTCTGTCGTTCTACTTCGATCAGTTTCTTCTTCTCCTCTTCATGTTTCTCCTTTAGGTCATCTATACCTGTCTCCAGGTTCTTTACCTTCTCTTCCAGTAGGTTCTTCTGTTGCTCCTGCTTGGCTCTCTCCAGGTCTCTGAACTTCTTGCAGGAGTAGTAGCTGTCTCCGTTGGTGTTCACCATGCTCTTGATCATCTTCAGAAGATCAGACACTTGTGTGCTGTCGCTACTTTTATTATTAAACACATGGTATCTACTTCCACACGTTTCAATTAGGTTCTTCAGAGGAGATCCGGAATCACCCAGAAACTGGTCGATGGTGGTATCATCCAGAAGATCTCCTCTGGTGAAGAGCACGATGGTGAACTTTAGAGAGTTCTCTCCAAACATCTCTTAAAGGAGCTTCACAGATCTCTCCTCCTCTTGAGTGAAGCGTCCCAGTGGGATCAGGAGGAGGAAGACGTGAGGTCCAGGCAGGATCATGTTGATGCAGTTGCTGATCTCTCTCTGGATGTCTTCATTAGAGAGCTTGGTATCAAACAGTCCTGGAGTGTCGATCACTGTTATTTGGTGGTTGTCGACTTCAACTGTCTCTTTCATACAGACTTTCGTAATCGATTCCTGAGACATCACGGCTGTGAATGCTTTCTTTCCGAGGATGGTGTTTCCCGTGGCACTCTTTCCCACGCCGGTTTTACCCAGAAGAACAATCCTCAGCTCTTTCTCTCTCACCTTGGAATCTATAGAGAAAGATTTAACATGGTTTAAACTCAAAACAGGACTGTAGGAGAATGTTTCTAGCGTAGTGCCTCAGGGCTCAGTTGTTGGACCTCATCTCTTTTCTGTCACCATGACCAGCTTAAGCCATTGCTTAGTTTCCCTCGTCTCAGTAGCTTTCAGAACTATTGAACTGTTAGAAGCGAGCGAACAGGACGTTTAGTGAAAAGGCAGAGTTTTACCTTGAGATTGAAACCACTTCTCCAGCGAGTGGAATCTCTCCTTCAGCTCCTCGTATTTCACCAGTTTCTCGATGTGTGGGCTCTAGGAATGTTTCTGTGGAGAGAACATATCCGTTGTTCTCCTTCACCACCTTCTCAATTCTCTCCATTAGTTCAGATGCTGATTTGTTTGGGGAAACAATCTGATGTTGTCCTCCAAACCTCTGGATCAGGGATCGCGTTTCTTCTCTGAGGTCGATCATCTGATTCGTATCTCGAACGATGAAAATCATCTTGGCGTTGTTAACCGTGGAGAGAAGCTTCTGGATCTTCTCTGCTTCTGCGCTCTCCTCATTGTTGAGCGGACCCTCAGGAACGATGAGGATGAAGAGATGAACTCCAGGATCACAGAGCGAGAGACAGCGGAGCATCTGACGCATCACCTCCTCCTCTGAGAGAGGAAGAAGTTCTGGAAGCTCCAGCAGGTGGATGATTCGATCCTGAAGGATCACTTCTCTCCTCTTGAACTCTGAGCTGAGCACTGATCCTCTCTCGCTCTGCTTTATGATCAGATCTGCTGTGAAGGTCTTCAGTTTTTCATTCCCACACAGAACCAGATTCAGCCTCTCAGCTTCTGAAAGAAGGTCATATGGTGTAATTAAAATAAACATTTCTTTAAAAAATGCAATTGGTATCACACAAAGGATTCTGAAACGGCACAATTAACAGAATCAGAACTTAGAAATCAACTGATCACGTTCATATAACATATCATGTCTTTAAGTAATAGTCATTGACTGATTAATGTTGGGCTGATTCGTTTTGTTCACATTCTCGAATTCTACAAAATGTTCTCGCGTCTCCAGCAATTATAAGATCGCTTGCTAATGTGGTCGAATCAAAGTCGTCGCCTTCTGCTGAACATTCAGAAACAGAACTGTGGACTTTGTTTCGGCCATTGTTGACTCAACCGAATCCAACATCCTGCGCCAGTGTTGCATGAGAATTGCATGATAAATATCTCTCATACAAAATACAAAAGGTTAAAGAGCACACTGTGCTGTGTGCATATATACATTTATAGATACGCTGTAATAAATGCTCATGCTGTTTCAGAGAATGATAATATTGTTAAATATCTGTTTGATGGATTTGAGGTGAAAAAAAATGCGTAAATCTCTTTCATCACTTGTGAATTCTTTGCTTTCTCCAGATTCTGTGGGTTCTCTCCAGCTTGGATCTTCAGACGATGGTTCATCAGGAACATTTTTCAACTCGCTGTAGAAGAAGAACTGTGTGTTTTTATCCCTGAAGATATTTTCTACACTCTTAAACAGTTTGGAGCGACTCTCTTCTCCCCAACTGTCAAGAATAACATGTCTCCCGCTGCACTGCTTTAATAACGTAGCTACCGGATGAGACCACAAAAAAGATTTCAAGAACTTTATCTCTGTCTTTTCGTCGGTGGTCAGGATGAGATTGTATTTGAGTCCGTGGCTCCTGAAGAGTTTCAGCACATCTTCAGCTCTCCGTCGGTCATCTTCAGAGAAGTTCTTCCACTGCAGGATGAGGAGGATCACCTTCAGATGACGCTCAGACACACAGTTCCTCACAGCTTGAGTGATCTCATCCTGTGTGCTGTGCTTCTGGAACAGGTTCGGTAGGTTGTAGACTCTGATGTTCCTCTCGTCTCCTCTGAGGATCTGAGAGGAACCTTCACGCGCAGCTGCTGCTCCACCCGTGATGAGCGTCTCCACTCGTTTATTCTCAGACTCATCCTTTCCCAGCAGAACCAGACGGACTGAAGAGAACAGAAACAAACCAACACAGATCTCGTCACGTTCAGGACTTTCTCCAGACTTTCGTCCAATTTCATGTTGAGAATTAAAAACAAAAACAGAAAAAACACTATATTTTCTTCGAGCCTGCAAACCCATTCACGTAATAAAATCTGAATTTTAAAACCAAAGTGGCATATTTCCAAGTGTTAAATATTCAGATAACATGTAAAAGCAACAAGATGAAATCAAATCAAAGAAAGATCCTCACAGTTAGGACGAAGCAACGAAGGGCTCCTGCTGCGTCTTCCAGCTGGAGAAGAATCACAGAGGGAGGGGTCAGCATCACAACGCTTACAGGTAAACAGCATTATTCACAAGAACACATTTTATTTCAGTTTTTTTGTTGTTGCAATAATTACGTCAAAGTTTTCACTAAAAATAGACTTTTGTGCAATAGATTTTGTAATTGCTCATTTGGTGGATGATAAAAACACAGAATTCCCGGCCCCTCACTCTCATGGTTTTCATTCAGATTAACTCAGAAATATACTTGCACATTGAAATGTAATAAAAAATGATAATAAACAGATTTTAAACAACAACCGCTTAACCTCCATTCTGAACATTATTAAAAGAACTTGGCAACCTCACAATGATCTGGAAACTCTTCCTCTGCGGACTGGTTCTGAGACATTTCCTGATGGACTTCAACCACCAAGTAGTCTGTGGAAATCCACCACCTAAAGAACTTTTGACCAGATATCGACGCTGGAGTGAACATGGACATTTCGACTGGACCAAAGAGCAAAGCACAAACCCTATAGAAGAAAATTTATGGTATAAATATGCAAAAGTTTTGGCTAAATCATATAATGTTTCTAATTGCTATGTCTGTTCTGTTATGCCCCACTCAGCCCAACAGGTCACCTTATATGGGAAACATATGAGCGGGCCTAACGCCGCTTGTTTTGCTAGCATAGCCTCCTTAGGGTATGCCGATGAGTTTCTTCCACTTCTTCTCACAGGAACATTTGAGCAAACGATTGAAGATAGGGAGTTGAACAGAACAATGGATAACGTTGAAAGCTCCGAAGGGAAAATTATTAGGACACAAAATATTTATAAACCATAGTAAAATACACCGTGTTTGCTATAAACAAGTGAAGGGAAATATTTACATGGAAGAAATTGATGAGAAAAATTGTGGTGTTACCAGTGTGGAGAGCCTTTCTGACCCTACATCATCTGACCTCTCCTACAGCACATATATTGTGGAGGGTGGCTGGTGGCTGTGTGGATACATGGCTTACCTTGCTCTGCCTGCTAACTGGACAGGTAGATGCGCCCCCATCCATGTAACAGATCACACTTTTATTGTCACAGCTACGGCTGCGGACGAAGGCAAACCCAACCTCGAAGTTGGTCCCCCTAAGCGGGTGCGAAGCAGAAGGAGTGTGCTCTCTTTTGAGCCACACGACCCAATCTGGGGGTCGAATGTTCCTGAAGAGTTTAAAATCTGGACTACGGGAGGCAAGGTCACGCTGGCACTGGTACCACACATGGGAGTAGGGAAAATTATGCTCCAACTAGAGACCCTGGCCTACAGATTTGGTTTGTTTTTAAATGCTACAATTGATATTGATCAGAACCAGAATAAGGAAATTGATAATCTCAGAACTATGGTAATGCAACATAGAATGATTTGTTTACTCTCTTAACATCAACACTTGTTCCCATAGCAATCATTCTCTTACTGCTTTGCTGCTGTGGTCCTACTCTTATGCAATGCTTGATGAACCGTGTGTACGCGACTATTGAAAGTATGACAGAGAGAAGAAATGAACGAATTCCTCTGAAGTGAAGGGTTTCTTAGGCTTTAGAAAATGGTTTCAAGCCTAAAAGAGGGGACTGTAAGAATAATAAGGAATTCTCATTTTATGCTCCGTATTCTTGTGAAACTCTGTGTGCTGAGTGTGAATAGATTATCCTGTGTTTTTATTTCTGTGACTGATTTACTTGGTTCTTTCTGCTAACCGCCACATTCCACCTTCTTATCTTCTCCTGGAACTCCCCTGAACATCATCTGGACGGGGGGTTGAAACTCTGACCATACTTGCGTGACCAGTTTACCCCTCCCTTGTGGGAGTACATAAGAAGACTATATTGTATGTTTCTTGAAGTCTTTGTCTGAATAAACTCATACTAAAAGCAGTTGACTTGTTCATTCAAGGCTTCCAAAGGGCTGCAGGGATCCACTAGCGACTCGGCTAAAATAAAAAACATCCTACACGCGGCAAACGCAAGAGACTGCGCTGGACACCTAAGGCCTCTGAAGCGTTCGTCTCCACGAAGTCCACCTTCTCCTCAGCACCCTTGTTATGGCATCCAAACCCCAAGAGCCGGTTTGTGGTGGAGGTACTCTCCCAGTGGCACAGTAACACTGCAGTACTCCATCCATGCACCTACTATTCCTGTAAGCTCAAAATTACAATGTGGGCAACTGGGAACTGTTGATCAACCCCGTCACCTATCGCCTCACCCTGGCACCCAGCTACCTTATATCACCTTTTTCCACGTGTCTTTGCTAAAACCATTCACTGACCCTGTCTCTTCTCCCTTCACAGAGCCTGTGGCCCCCCCCCCTGCCCGAGATCGACCCTACAAACCAGGTCTGGGAGATCCTCAGCTCGTGGCGGCAAGGGGGCAGCATTCATTATCTAATCGACTGGGAGGAATATAGACATGAGGAGAGATCCTAGGTGGACCAAGAAGAGGTCCTAGACCCCACTCTTCTAGCGGACATCCTCTGCTAAAACCTACCTGCTCTCAGACATCATGGCCGTCCTCGTCACCAGTCATGGATGCCAGGAGGCGCCCGTAGGTGGGGGAGTGGGGACATCCTCACCCGGCTCAACCTCACAGCGCACAATCACCAGAACACTGACCACCGGCGTCCTCACCAACGATCCCCCGCTGCACCTCGTCACCTCAGCGCTCAAAGGCTCACTCCTCACTCAGGTCACCGATCGGTCCTCAAGGTTACACTCCCGATGAAGATCTCTTCACCTTCCACGAGACTCCTCCTCCAGCCAGCCTTCTCCTCCCGTCTCCAGCCCCTCGACACACGGCTTAACCACCTCCTCATCAAACTGTAACGTCTGCTCGCGAAGCCTTTTCTCAGTGTTTGACGTCCGTGGCATTCCTTTGTTGATTCTTCTACCGGAGTTCTTCTAATAAAGCCACTCCATTGCAATCCTTGGTTTGAGTATCTTTCCTACCATACGCGACATGCATCTGGGGAATGTGTTCCTTCATAATATTCTCATTTTTGTCTTCATATAATTGCATTTATGTTATTTTGCAGTAATTGTAATTGGTTTTCATGTAATTGAACAGGTTCTGTATCGGTGTTTAAATCGGCTCGAAATGCTTCCTTGGCTTTTATTCTCCATTGTTTGTGAATGGCATTAACCTTTTATGTAACCTAATAAATCTTAAACATGTTCATGGAATACTTTTTATTTGTATGTTTATAGACTACTGTAAAACGCGGTAGGAAATGTTATTTTTCAGCGATGGAAATAATTAAACCGTACTCGATAGTTTTATTGAATCACATTTACACATAGTTGTAGCAAAATTAAAAATATGTGAATGTTTAAATGATAACCAACGTATCCATTCTGCTTCGAAAAGTCCTCGTTTTCTGTCTTTCATCGTCATTTCTCTTAAATCTTAATTTTATTGCTTACGTGCTAATGATTATATTACTGCTCTTCTCAACAACTCCGATGAGCGAGAGAATATCATATAACTAATAGAGAGAGAGGCACGAGAGAGAAGAACTAAGAGAGAGAGGCAGAGAGAGAGAACTAAGAGAGAGAGTTTATAGAGAGAAAGGAGAGAGAGAGAGAGAAATCAAGGAGAAGTCATCCCTTCAAGACAGCAAGAGAGAGGTAGAGAGAGAGAGAAAGGAGACGAAGGAGACCAGACGAAGCAGAGAGAAAAAGAGAGAGAGACGGCGAGAGCTGTACGAGAGTAGGACATATGAACGAGAGAGCAGAGAGAGAGCAGGAGAGAAAAGAAGAGATCTGAGAGACCTTACTCAGTAGAGCGAGAGAGCAAACGAGAAGATGATGACCAGGGTGTGAAAGACGTATTGGATCGTAGAGCAGAGCCAGACGAAGAGAAAACTAAACGAAAGAGAGCGGAGAAGGACGAGAAAGAAAGAGAGAGAGAGAGATAGAAACGCACCCGAGTCACTGAAAAACAGAACGCAGAGAGCAAGATTGATTTATAATAGCCCTCCGTCGATACGAGATGAAATTGCAGAGTCCGAAGGTAGAACGAATCGATGAGAAAGAGAGTCAGAGAAAGCAACTCAACACCGAGTTCTTTAGACGATTGTTCTCCTGCATACTCTCCAGAGAAATGAAGAGCAGAGCGGAGATTTGTAATGATAATGAAGATCCAGATGAGAGAAATCTAGACTCGAATGAGGAATAGCATCTTAGGATTGGAAAAACCCGTGTTACCCCTCGAGAGTCACAGATAGCGAGCAGACGCCTGATCAGAGCCAAATCTTCAACTTCTTTCTTGCAAGCCCCATTAGCTAATGATCTTCCTATCTTCCGATTCCTGCACCCTGATTCTTTGTCCGGATGTGCCCTAAGTATCCCCTATTCCGCCATCCGACTATTACTATTCTCTCTCTGCGATTTTCGTCTACCCCCTCACCCCTCTGCCGCTCTTATCCCTTCTCCATATCCTCCCTCAGCCCAGTGACCTTATTTTTTTGTTTCCTTCCCATGGGCCCGGATTTTCTCGCCATGCTTAAGTTTATTCCAGACCCCAGTTCACCTGTCTCTCTTTTCTGCCTCACCCACCTAGGTACTTTCCCGATCTCCTCCCTCTCACTGGGCTCTCTTTCGCCGGTACCCCCTGCCCGTACCCTAGTTTGTTGATCATTCTTACCTTCCTCCCTACCTTATGCCCTCGCCTTCTCCATTTGCTTCCCCAGCACCCCTGTTCCCCTGTTTACTTCCCTTCGCTTGTCCTCTCCCCACTGATCATCCTATTCGCCTTTTTCTTTCTACGTTCATCTCACACCATTTCTTCCCATTTTCTCCCCGCTATCAGCGACGTTTTATCTGCCTTTTCTTTCACTCACTCTCCCGCCCCTCGTTCTCCTCTTCTCACACATTTCTGAATCCTCTATATCATACCGTTCATCACTCTGATCTGGTGAGCCGTTTGGAGAAAGCAAGAGAGAGAGAGAGACGACGAGAAAGAAGAAAAGAGAGAGACGAGAGAGAGGAAAGAGAGAGACGAGAGAATAGAACAAGAGAGACGATGGAATAACTAGAAAAGAGAGAAGAAAAATAAAGAGAGAGAGAGAGAGAGAGATAACGAAGAGAGAGAGAGAGCGACCAGAGAGAGAGGAACTAAGAGAGAGAGAGGAAACTAAGAGAGAGAGAGAGAGAGAAACTAAGAGAGAGAGAGAGAACTAGGAGAGAGAGAGAGACAGAGCAGTACTTTTATTGATTTTACAAAAGCTTTATTGAGTATTTAACATGTACATTTGCCATCACTTTTTTCACAAAAAAAACAAAATAAAAAACAAAAGCCTCAACAATTTATAGAACCCTCTAAACTAAACTGAAACAGCGATGTGTCTCCTGTCTACCCACACGAGCTCCTCGTCGCCACCACTGCTCTCCGAAACGCCTACCAGGTTCTGCATCAAGATTGTAGAAGCTGAACTACCAGCCACAGTCTGGAAGATGTTCCGCGCCACACCTCCCCCAGTCCGCTCTCTCCTTCCTTCTACCCTGTTCCTCCTGCTCACGTAGATGGCGAGTTAGCCTCGCCCACAAGGAAGTTCAGCAGCTCCATCTAGTTGATGACTGCTATTCTGGTACCTGACCCAGAATGAACTGCTGACTGAGAAAGTCTCGTAAAAGGTTAAAAAACATTCATTGTATTAAAAAAGCTGGGAGTCTCTTGCACTCTAGGAAGCAGTGGAAGGGAACGTCTCTGTACGGGAGGCAGAAGGGGCATGTTTGGAGGCCTGGGGGTCCAGCACATTGCAGGAAGGATGTTAACAGCGACGGTCCGTGGCAGACTCCTCCCTGAAGATCAGCGCCTCTTTCCTCAGCGGGGGCTGGTAGAGCCACTCTCCACACGGACCCGTCTCCCGCCTCTTCAGGGGCGCCGGCTCCTCCACCATGTGCTCTTTCTCGATCGCTCAGCGTGCCGCGCTTTCAGCGACTTTGACGCAATCCACCGTGTAAAGCCTTTCGGTTGCCTCGCTTAGGGTTTATCGAGCAACGGGGTTTAAGCAGACGGCCAGAGTGATCTCCGAGTCAGATGGACTTCAGCTCAGGGAATGGTGCCGCACTGTTCTGCGGGTCCAGATGGCACCTACCAGCGGTGATCTCGTCCTCTCCTGAGAATCTGCTTCTCTCTCTCCCATCAACTCTCGAGTCCACATGTTCAGAACTGCGCGTGGCCTCCTTGACCTCAAATCCAATCCAGCTTTGCATCTACAGGGCTATCGGGCGGTATCCAGATCAGGACGACTGCATCTACTACTGACTTTAGCGGAGGGTCCTGGTCTCCAGCAGGGCTGCCACGTACTCCGAAGGCTCCCCCATAGCTCCCACATCGAAACTTGCTCGTTCAATCAGGGGCTGCTCCAGGAGCCCAGAAGAGAGAGGCGGTAGGTTTCTCCCTGAGCCCAGACGGAACCAGTCCCCAGGATTAAACAAACCTTGATAAAGAAAGGAAGACCGCTGCTGCCTGAGGTGAGCGGGTCAGTTAAAAAACAGGGCTGCTCGAGATTAAAATCATTGGTACTGCGTAGAAGATGAGGCTGGCTCCTCCGTTCTTCACTTTCAACCTTCTCCCCGGCGCTCGTCGGTTGACTGGCCCAGGTACTTCTGGCTCATGCACTGTAGGCGGAAGGTGTAGCCGTCCTGCTGGCTAGGGTGGAATCAAGCCTGCCCTCCGTCCTCTTTTTGCAGGAACGGCACGCTCTGAGGACCACGTGGCAGTCCGGTTCCCAAAGAAAGTCCACAAGTGTTGTTGCTGAGTCATGACAGGAGCTGAGGCGGGGGCTCCGACACAGACAGACGGTGCACCACAGAGCGGATGCTGCCAAGTGTTGTTGGATGAGTCACCCTGCCATCTTGTGACATATCTGAGGGAGCAAGCCATCTCCACTATTTTGGTAGTTTCCCCTCAAATCTTCTCCTCCATACCTTCCCCGTTTCTCCATGAACCTCCTTCGTCCCGACGACACTCCCAGGTAACTCAGCTCCCATACTTTCTCCAGGTCAAGCTCTCGGGGACACAGGGAAGACTTCACCGCCGGTCTACAGCCAGGGCTTCGCTCTTCTCCCAGTTGATCTGGCTGCGAGATCGACCGAAAGCTGCTGGTATGCTCTTCAGTTCTCCACCTCGTCTGATTGTTCACACACACAATGACATCACAGAATACGCAGATAGAACAATCTTATTAAAAAACAGGGAGATTAAAACCAGGTAAAAGTGCTTCGGATCTTGTGCAGCAGGGTGCCGAGGGAAGAAGGTAGAAAGCTTCCTGACAGTGCAAGCCTGTGGATTCCTCTTTATACGTTAAAAGGGGATTCGGCAGAGTCACCGGTGAACTTCAGGATCTCTGGATGTCTGATAATGCGTTACTGTCTTGGAGACATGCTGGAGCCGAACCCGAAACTTCCTCATGACCTCTCCAGATGTGGGTAGCGTTGCCCACCCGGTCGAAGGCATTTCTCCTCTTCCTTGGGGAATCCGCGGAAACCAAGGCCGGGCTCAGATCAGAGACGCTGGAGATGTGGAAGCACGTCTTGATGAGGCATAAGACGTTGTTCCACCATGGACCTGCCAGGAAGCAGTAGTCTGGCACTCTGGTGTATCAACCTGCTCCATCACTCCTACTCATAACGTTGCCAGGGCTTTGGGCGGATCTTGTAATCCGTGCAGGACAGGGAAACAGGGCGCCAGTTCCTGATGTTCCTGCAATTTCTTTCTTTTTCTCGGCCAGGCAGGGTGAGACGACTCTGCGGCAGGCAGAGTGCGAGGCGCGCTCATAGAAACCTCATTTAAAAACTCGATCAAATCATTAATAAAAGTCCCAATAAGCTTTAAAAAACCGACCGTGAGCCCCGCGCCCCTGGCTTTCATCCTGCCCTGCTGCTCTTTAGAGCGGCGTGAGGTCCTCTCAGTCAGGGGCTACAGAGACTTGCTTCATCGCTGGAGTGCAAGGGAGGCCTTCCAGGAAACCCTCTGTAGGTCTCCCTCTGCCCTCTTCCTCAGAGCCGAGCTCACTGCTATACAGGCTGGATAGAAGCGGACGCTCTATCTCCTCAGTCTCACGTTCTTCGAGTCTCCTCTCCATTCGCAGAGAGCCGGGAGTGAATGATCCTGCTCTGACCCATTCTTCTTCTCCAGGCCTGAAGAATAGATGGACGGGTGTCCATCTCGTCACCATGTTGGAACCTGGCACCTCACCAGTGCTCCACTGTGCTTGGCCCCATGAGCTCCGATAACAGTCCTCCTTTTCTTCCTCAGGGCTTCTGCGTGGGATTGATCTTGAGGGTCCAGGGCGCTGGAGAGCCCTTATCTCTCGCTCCAGCTCTCATTGACTCAGAGATGTTCCGTGTGACGGTGATGGTGTCGGCTGGAGAGAGAGCTTGATGTTGTTCTTGCGGCAGTCCCACATTGCTTCAGTGAGGAAACTCTTGCTTTCTCCTTCTAAAACATTCCACATAAACATTCAGAGCTCTCTAAAATCATGTCACATAACAGGGAATTGTTTAAAATGCCATAGGCCGCTCGTCGGAAAAGTGGTTTTGGATAAAAAACAGACATAACAACCAAAGAATGGGTCAGGAACCACG
>UELW01000753.1:0-26639 GCA_900490495.1 Danionella dracula | reverse complement strand
AGCTTGTACCGAGACATTTTGAGTATTTCTATGTTAGGGACAAACTTAAACGTACCGTTATGCTTTGTGGGGTTTGTGACCAAGCTGTTGAATTAAATAAAAAGAAAGAAGCAAAGCATTGTTAAAAGTATTTTAGTGACGAGCGAGGAGTTGAGTTCAGCTTGCAGCTGGGAACAACATCAAACTGGGATTGAGGAACATCTGGATCAACTGGTTCTTAAACATTTGATTCGACTAACAATGAACGACTTACATGCAGTCGTTGAGTCGACATTTCCAGATCGAGAAGTGTCGTTCGTCGCCTTTGCTGATTGGTTTACAGGCCAGCCAATCAGAATATAGAAGACTCCTCTCTGATTGGCTGGAGTTGTGCCAATTGGTATTTCACGAGTTCGCTCATGCTCATGATTGCCTAGTTTCGCAAGCGTGAGATGGTTTTCATCTAGTTTTCGTTAGCAAGAAATGGATAAACGCACTAGACGAACTGTCAGAGTGTTAATCCGGGACCGTTGAACAAAATGAGAAGAGGTGGAAGAATAGCTTGCAAAATGTAGATGTTAGCTCTTTGGTCGTGTCTTATAGACCAGAGATAATGTTGAGCTTGTATGTTCTTTATGCTGGGGAGGTGATTAGCACCTGCCTCAGTCAGCGAGGCTCCCAGGGGCCTCACGGAGGGAACTCCTCTCTACTCTACCTGATCCTCACAAGGACTCTGTGAAGCTGCTTTGAAAGCAACTGCTAAAGAAGCGCTATATGAAAACTGGATTGATTGATAATATGGGTAGGTGGGACTAGGTGATGATTAGTCAATTATCAGCCACGCTCCTCCCGAACCTATGTTAATCTGATGATTAACCTCATTTGTTTCAAGCGAGCGCGTGTATGAGGCTATTGTTGCGAGAGAAAATAAGACCATCTGTACACACACACACAAACAGATTTTATGCTCAAAAGTTAATACGTTTTTCTATGCGAGAAGAACATTTAATTAACGAAACGCAGTTTGCTCGCTCAGAATTGTGACGCTAAAATAGCCCCGTAGTATATTCACAGAGCTGTTATCGATTGAATGACATGAGGATCGAACGATGCCAAGTCACGTCAAATAGCATCAGGGGGATCTGTGCTACCTGTTCGCGTTTACTGCAATGTTGCTTGCAGTTCTTTGCAACCTCTTGAGATTAGGACTGTTCCAGCAAGTCAGTATTAAGTTTTATATGGATTAAAACCCAATTATGGAATTTAACAAATGTTATGTCACTCAATGGACACAAAGCCGGTAACCACCACATTCCTTGTTTATCTTTACTTCCTTAATTAATCAAATCTGAGTAATTACAGCCTTATTCTAATCTGACATTTTTGTTTAGTTTCACCTTTTGAAGCAAATTAGTAAAAAAATGGGCGTTTCCCTCTATATTCGAAACTTTTGGCACTAACTTTAGTCATACAGTCTTGTTGGCCAATGAGAGGCTTTGAAAATTTTAGTTCAGAGGAATCTTAAATCTTAAACTCTTAAAGTAAACAAATATAGGGATTCTAAAGGTCATTTTAATCCATGCCAGGCCTCATTGTGAAGCTGCTTTTTTAACCACCTTTATAATTAGATATTGATCATACTTTCGAATCAATTGATCCCACTCAAATATGCTAAAACCAGAAGTGTGCTCCTTGAGACTGTTTTGTGCTTGAGTGCCTTTCAGTCTCGTTTTTGTAGCTTTGTCAGATCCACGTTCTCAAGGCAGAGTTGCAGCTTATTTATGACTTGGACTAAGTGCAAGGGAACTCTTGCAGTGGTGGCTTTTGTTTCCGGGTGTAGCAGAGATGATGAATAAGATAAATTATTGAAGCTAATGCTGATGTTTGCTGTCCTGCAGCCTGTTCAGGTGGAAGATACTAAACCGGTTGAGGCTGAGCCTGAGGTAAATACGTGTAGATGATCGTCTTTCGTGTGTGGGCCGCGTGGTAATGGGAATGTCTTCATGACAAAAATCAACCTTCTACTCTTCTTCTATTAGCTCAGGGGCTTTCTGAAAATGATTTTGTTCTTACTTAGATGCACTATTTTGCTTGAACAATTATACATTTTGAGATTTCTGCTCTAGGTCGTGTTGGTTTTGTGCGATTCGGACTTCCACATCAGATCACTTTTAAATATTGGAACCAAGTTTAGGAGAGAATGTTGTTTTGATGCATGATCTTCCAATTAGAACAGTTTCCTGCATGACGAAGTTTCTCCTCTTCACTCATGATTCTTCAGCTCGAACCCTCACCCTCAACTCAATCGCTGTGTTGTGTTTGTGTTGCAGACGGTGGACCCATCGAAGACCAGCACTCTCGAAGCCGGCGCGGTGGCCCCCAAACCTGAAGAACCTCCAGCTGCGAAACCTGAGGAGAAGAAACCGGAGAAGAAGTCCACCTTTGGGAAGCTGTTCAAGCCCAAGGTAAGCCCCTGGACGAGCGGCGCTGAGCTCCGTCTCTGCTCTCAGTAACAGGTCTGTGTGTGTGTTTGAGGTTCTGCTAGAGCGGGTGAGCTCTAGGATCCAGGCAGCGGCGTCGAGCGCTGCTGCCAGCTTCAGCCCGGCATCTGCTGGAGCGGTAAATCACACGCGAGTGGATTTACTCTAACCATTAACTCAGCAGTGACTCGGGATGCACCGAATGTTTCACTAACAGAGCTAGGAGAATCGTGCAGGGGAGAAAACAGGGAGAGTTGCTTCTCAGCTGCAAGCAGAAGATTTCTTTGTTCCCTTCTGCAGTTCTAAAGCTTCCTGTAGCAACTTTAACTGGTCTAGGAACACAGGAGAGCTTTCTTTTTAAAGGTGCCATAAATGATGCCGCTTCTAAATAATTTCTGATGAACGCCAATGTGACAATTGTATGAGGCATATATTTTAATGAAGGAACAACACTAGAACCTGCAAGAAAAATTACAATTAAAGTCTGAAAATTAAAGTTTACATGCAGGGTTTCCGTGAGGTCTTAAGTCTAACATTTAAAAGGTCACATTTTATGCCTTAAAAAAGTATTAAATTCACTGAGAAAATACTCCTAAATGCTATAAATAAATGCTAATAAATAGAAGGGACATTTAGTGGTACATAATACATAAAAATAAAGTCATAGAGTTTATCAAGACTCATAAGTGCTCAAAATCTTAAAAGTGATTGTTAGGGTTGCCAGAAATTGAGATAAAACTCATATCAATCTCTGGCAACCCAAACAATTACTTTTAGGTTTTGAGCACTTATGAGTCTCATATCAATATTTGGCAAACACCAAAAAAAATCACTTTTAAGATATTGAGCATTTATAGACTCATAAATGTAACAAAAAAGTAAGGCTTGCCAGATATTCGGAAAATGCTTCTAAAGGCAAATAAAAAGTACAAATGACGGTTAGGGTTGCCATAGTTTGAGAAAACCTATGTAAATGCTCAAAAACATCAAAGTGATGGTTCAGGTTTCAAACATTCTGTATAGTATTCCATAAAAGTATGTGTGTTTGATGTTATGATAAAGGTCTTAAATTTGATCTGCAGAAGCACTATCAAGCTTCATCAAACAGGAATTTATATGTATAAAATAAAGAGTGTAATGAAGCATCTCAGCTCTCAGAACTACATGCAGCTAATAAAAAAATAATTTAAAGGAAGCCCCTAAAAGTGCACTGAATGAAACTGTTACAAACCGGATTCTGAAATTTACATCGGGGCATCCCTTATAATAACTCTCTTCCTCCCTCCATCTCTCTCTCCCTCCCTCTCTCTCTCTCTTTCTTTCTCCCTCTCTCTCTTCCTCCCTCCCTCTCTCTTCCCCCCCCTCTCTCTCTTTCTCCCTCCCTCTGTCTCTCCGTCTCTCTCTTTCTCCCTCCCTCTCTCTGTCTCTCCCTCCCTTCCCCTTCGTCCTCTCTCTCTCTCCCTCTCTGCCTCCCTCCATCCCTCTAACTGATTAACTGATTAATTATGTATTTAATCAATTCTGACACATTCTGTCCTCCTTGCCAAAACCAATAGTGTCTGGTCAATGTTTTTGTTGAACAACTGACTGATTCTTAAAACTGACTCTGAATAACTGATTGTTGCTCAAGCTTCCTGTGAAGCATCTGTGCTGATCATTATTCTATTTGCATTTCAGCTCAGCAACAGAACTTGTTTCCACTTTTGCCCCGCCGCATTTTAGTAACGGCACGGCTTGGGCGTCTAGTTTAGTTTTGTTCCCTGATTTGCAAAAGCACAAAAAGCAGATCGCACACACAACATGGAACACTGCAGAGTTTGCTACAATCAGTGAGCTCAGCTATCGACCAATCAGAGATCGACAGGATGTGATGTCACACTTTGCTTCCGATCAGAAAAAGTATCCCTTTGGCTCAACTCGAGTCTGTTAACAGCAGCCCCTCCCACTGCGTCTCATTTCGTACAGAGGATCTGAATCTGAGCCGTTGAGCGTCATTTTCTTTTTTTTTTTAATCAGGCCAATCAGCGAACAGTGGGAGGAGCTGTGCGCTAGATTGCCTGAGCACTTAATTTAAACCTTCAAAGTATAATAAAAGAAAGAAAAAACTAGCCAGTATGGCTATAAAATATGACCCAATGTCTCAGTGTCATACGTTTTGTACGAAGTGAAGTAGAGTGGGAGGGGCTGCTTTAACCAGGCTAGCTCAGCTCGGCTCCCTTTTATAGCCTCATCCAAACGGCTGCAAAAAATGTACGATTACAGAGTACAGGATGCAGTTTAAAGCCTTCAGAAAATGTGTGGAAACTGCAATTTCAGTTTGCATTTTGGATGCAAATCCAGTTCTTTTTTGAACTCGACAAGAATGAGTTTTATCTACAATTTTGTGTTGTCTAAGCTCCTCTAAGGCGTACTGATTATACGGACTCTGAAATGAAGTGACCGAAGTTGTCCCTTGAACTAAGATCTCAGTCCTCAGTGCTACTAACAGTTCTCACCGGCTTCCTAAAGTCAGCCTCAAAATCCGACCCATGCGCACGCAAGCCCAGGCTAGTCTCCAGTGATTTTATTCCATTAATTTAACAGAGCATCTCTCCACCTCTCTCTTCCCAATCAAGGCCCCCGAGGCTAAAAAGGAGACTCCGACACCAGTTGCTACTGCTGCGCCAGAAGCTGCTCCACCTGCGAAGCCCAAAGAAGATCCCAAAGCGGCGCCCGCTACCCCATCAGGGGCACAACCTGCCCCCGACAACAAATCAGAGACCAGCACGAACGGCGCCTCCCCAAACCTGCCGCGCAAGATGGAGAAGAGGAACTCGCTGCAGCTTTTCTTCAAAAACCTGGTCAAGTAGAACCCGCTGTCACATGAACTAACACTAACAGAGCGGCAGGAGAACACGAGGGATGATGTCCCAGAAAAGCTCAAGTCTGTAGGGCAGTGATCACCAAATGGTGGCCTGCGGGCCAGATCCGGCCCCTGAAGGGTTTCTGACTCGCCCCTCAAGGGTTTTACAATTTAACGTCACCTAAAACGGTCCACGTGGAATCCTCCTGGCTGCCACAGACTGGCTGCCAGTCTCTTTTTTTCTACCCTGAGTTTTTCGAGTACAGTCTGCGTGTTCTCCTCTCTCCATTCCTCCCTCTCTCTCTCTCTTCCTCTTCTCTCTCTCTCTCTTCTCCGCTCTGTAGCTCCACCTCTCTTTCTCTCTCTCCTCTCTTCCTCCTCTCTCTATCTCCTATCCTCTATATTCATCTCCTATTTACATTACATCTAGAACTGCTTTCTCTCCTCTCTCTCTTCGTTCTCTCTCATTCTCTTTCTCCTCTCTTCCTCCTCTCTCTCTATCTCTTAGCTCCTTTATATTTCTTTTCTATTTCCACTACATCTCTGTTTCCTTACTCTCTCTCTCTCTCTCCTCCCATCTCCTCTCTCTCCTCCCATCTCCTCTCTCTCATATATTCTCTATATTTCTCTTCTATCTCCACGTCTCTGTCTCCTTTCACTCTCTTCTATCTCTCTCATTCTCTTTCTCCCCTCTCCTCCTCGTCTCTCTCTCTATTTCCCATTCCCTCTAAATTTCTCTTACTCAACCTAAAATTTTCGCTGCTCTCTCTTCTCTTCTACTCTCTCTCTCTCTCTTCCTTCCTCTCTCTTCTATTCTATATTTCTTCTATATTTATCTTCTATTCCACGTCTTGTTCTCCTTTCACTCTCGTTCTATCTCTCTCAATTCTCTCTCCCCTCTCCCCTCGTCTCTCTCTCATTTCCATTCCCTCATAATTCTCTCTACTCCACTAAATCTTTCTCTCTCTCTCTCTCTCTCCTCTCTCTCTCTCTCTCTCTCTCTCTCTCTCTCTCTCCTATCTCTATTCTACTGGTTCATTTTTTCTTCTTCTTGTTTTTCTTTCCTGTCGCTCGTACAGCGTGGGAGAAAAGCGTCAGGAAACAGTTTTGCTTCAGTAAAGCCCTGCTGAATGAACTTGAACCCTGATAATGCAGCACTGATCCGCTCACCCTACAACGCTGCGGTTTCTCCAAACATGTTCCAGCGAGGTTCAGAAAAGGGTTCTTTAGAGACGACGGGAGCTTGCTCCAGGCATCAGTGTCCTCCAGGTTTTTCAGTCTGGTTTGAGACTCGACAGCACTGGAAAATCTACTCCTCTGAGAGCTTAATGACCTCGTGGCTCTGGAAATGCGATGATTTTAGTTTTTCTTGAACTCACACCGTCTGATAGTGGATCACTCTGCTTTAGATTCGCTCACGTTTGACGTATCTGGAATGCTGGACTGCTTCAATCGGGTTAGCAGATCAGACCTTTTAGTGAAGCCCATACTCGCTTTTAAACCAGCTGCAGAACCCCTCCGCTGATCTTCAGCGCGCAGCTCGAGCCTCAGACAGCGCTCTCTACAGGCTCGTTGCAGTCAGAGCACGATAGCCCTTCATTCATAGCTCGAATAACAGAAACGACGAGAAAATATCCCTGAAAATTGCGTTCTTGTTCGGGAGCCCTATAAAAAAAAAACCCTGAATAACATCTTCATTAACAGAATCATAATTACATTTTTACAACACAGGACACTTTTGAGAGACTGTTGAGAAAATTGCAACTAAATAAAAATTTAAATCTGCTATAATTAAACATCAATGACTTGGAGTTCTTTTGCCACCATGACCTTGTTGTAGAAGGCTCCTCTCTGATTGGCTGCAGCTGAGGCGGTTTCTAATTGGTTTGTTTTGAGCGAGCGCGTGTGTGAGGGTCTTGTTGCCAGAGCAAAACATCTGCAAGAACATCTCCATACACGCACAAACAATTGTTGCGCTCAAAACTGATTTTTGCCGGCTCCAAATACTTTTTGCTACACGAGAAAAACATTTTATTCACAAAACGCAGCTCACACGCGTGCAAGTTAATTTATGTGCTCTCAAAATTGGACTTTTTGTGTTCAGAATCGTGATGCTAATATAACCCTGTATGTGTGTGGGAACTCACCCACCGAGTCGTGCCCCTCACGTAGAGACTGACCTTTAGAAAAGATGCCCCCACCTGGGGTTTTTGGACTCCTCTCTGACTGCGAGAGCAAACAAGACCGTCTGCGCTCATGCACAAACATATTTTACACTCAAAATAGATTTTTTGCTCGCTCAAAATAGATTTTTTGCGTGCTCAAAATACGTTGTCCTACAAGAGAAGAACATTTCATTCACAAACGCTGCTTCCACGCGTGCAAATGTACTTTTTGTGCTCTAAAACTGCAACATAAGCTAATATAAACCCTTAATATACCTTTAATAAAAGTTCTGCATTCACCTCTGTTTGCTGTTGTAACTCATTTGCTCGTTAAGTAAAGAAAAAGTCAGATTTTAACCTTTAATTAAATTAACTTCCGAGTTTTGTATTTTTACCTCTCAAGAAAAAAAAAAAAAACGCTACAAAACCCAAATCATGAATGCTTCCGGTGTCACAAACCCACCACCAAGCAGCAATCTTCTAAATGTATTTACCTCAGCCTCAACCTCAACCGCTTTTGCCTCCTCCACCTGAGCCGGCTGCAGGCAAGCAAACATCAGCATTAATTCAGCAGTCATCTACATTATCCAATCAGGAGTCAGGGGAGGGGACGGCTCTGGTGTAAGGATGTTGAGATGGAGCTATGAAGAGCGCTCGGATTAGTTTGGTCATGTCCACAGATGCTGATGAGGTCAGGATGATGCACCCATGGAGCTTCTGCAGATTTGCTGTGAGCTGTTTTGGGTGTTTTTGGGTATTTTGGCAATTGAGTGATTTAATTTAACATTTAATTCACAAATTGGTCTTGATTTCATGAAAAGACAGTCTGGCCTTCAGGGAGTAGGACTTTTTTTGGTAAGGATGTGTAACTAGTGATCAATAGCAGCTACGTGAAACCTGCAACGTGCTCTTTGAACATAGCGTGATCTGACTCTGCGTGAATCTGTATTTCGTGTCATCATTATTTCATGTATAAATACCACGAGATTTCCGACAGCCGAGTGTGAGAGTCGGGTTCTGTAATCCCCGTTGCTGCTGTTCGAAGATCTTGTGCCGTTATGCTAGAAAAGTAAAGAGAAAGTCAGACTGAAAGTCGTAGTCTGTCTTTATTACATTTATTTTCAAAGTTTATTTTTGGGTGAAAACAATCAGAAGACGAGGTGCGAACCACGGGAGAGCGTGGCTACCGTATATAGAGGGTACGAGTCCCCTGAAAACAAAGTTGGTAAAATATCACCAAAAATGTTTTAATGCATTTATTTTTTTTAAAGTTTTGTGTATTTTGTGTTTTGAGTTTCAAGATTGGATAGTTATTGTGTGTAAAAGAAAAAGCAGATTAAATCAAATATGATGTGATGTGAACCTGATTCAATGAATACATGCTATTCTTTTTATGAATATCGAGATGTGGGGGCGCTGCAGTGCAAATTGACACCTCTCTTAAGAAAGGTTATTTATTCATAGGAAGAAATTTAGAGGACAAGTGTTTAAAATAGATTTTACACTTTAATTCTTGGAATAAATTAGTGCATCACTTAGGCTGGATTAATTTCTCTCTTTTGACCCCCCATTACCTGTTCCTCCCACTGCCATCCTTCCACCACGCCCCCTGCTGGGTTTTGCGTGTCAGAACGCAGAAAATCAACCCATTTCTGATGAATACTGCTTTAATATGCATCACAGTGAAGTGACAAAAAATCTGATTTACATTTTAAAATGATTTCTCCCACTACTTAGAATACTTTTACTCATGACTATTTATCCATCCATCCATTTTCTTGTCGGCTTTCTTCCCTTTCAGGGTCTTCACAGCGGAATGAACCGCCAACTCTTCTGGAATATGTTTTATGCGGTGGATGCCCTTCCAGCTGCAACCCATCGCTGGGAAACATCCACACACACTCATTCATACTCTATGGACAATCGTTCTTACCCAATTCACTTATTCCGCATGTCTCTGGACTCGTGGAGGAAACCGGAGCACCCGGAGTAAACCCACGCGATCACGAGGAGAACATGAGAACTCCACACAGAGATACCAACTGACCCAGCCCAGGCTCGAACCAGAGACCTTCTTGCTGTGAGACCATCGTGCTACCCACTGCGCCACCGTGACACCCCAACTATGAATGTAATTGTCTATATAATTATTTATTTACTTTTATATTCCAAGAATCAACCACGCTGCGCTCTTTCTCTAAAAGCAGCGCTGTTTCTCCTCCAGGTAACGATCTAGTTAAAGTAGAATCTGTGAAGAGACGATTTGATTTGAGCGTGTGCTGCAGAATCAGCCGAGCATGCGTTTCCTCACAACTATCTGTTTCTCGTGCGTGTTGTTTTTCTAATAAAACGTGAGTGTGCAGGATCGAGCATATTTTCTTTCTAGCATTTTAAATTCAACATAACACCGATTTTCATTCAAGCGAATCGATGTAGAACACACTCTTGAATTAATCAATAAAATCGGTTTTCGGTCCAGCACTACGTTCACAATGAGGGCCCTGCAGACTTCATTCCTCTTAATTTTATCGCTCTGTTTCTTACTGAAAGGCGATGCTTGATGAATAAATGAAAATGTCGATGAAATGAGAACCATTGGGTCAGCTCTGTTAAACTCGTTTACCCCTCCCGCAGTCTTAGCAAGGCCTCCATTGGCGGTCGTCACCTCTACTTTTGGCGCCATCTTTCCTGGCAACACCTCAAAATCACATTCCTCTGTTATTCAGAGCCACAGAGCGTTTCCAGTCTTTACTTCAGCCGCACTGATCTTACCTTCGAGCGGAAGAGTTTGCTAAAGCTTTTGCTCTTTTCTTTCGCTTTGGGTTCTTTCGCCGCTGGAGCCTCTTCTTTCTTCAACGGCGGATCGGCCTTGCTCTCCAGCTTCGGAGGTGCTGGTGGAGGAGGAGGAGGAGGAGCTTTGGGGGCTTCCTGCACCTCAAAAACAGAGAATGGGTGTAAGTTTAGGCTCTCAAGATCAATGTTCCCTCTACTTGTTCAAGCGTCTGAGCAAACATGCTCTGAGCGTGAACATCTCGACACCATTCCACCTTTCCAATTAAAATGTTTTTGTTTTTAAATATCACATTTCAGCAGAAACTACCTTTAGAAAAACCTCTTTGAAAGCGATCCACGCTTTTATTTTCTCAAGACTGTACGTTGTACAGTTGGGATTAGCCAATCAGCTTGACTCGTCTGCCATTAGCCCAGAACGCAGCAGCGAGGTTTTTAACAGAGTCACGAAAGAGAGATCCAGTTTTTTTTCTCCGGTGCGCAGCAGAGTGGATCGTGAAGCTTTAATGCTGGTCTACAAATCTCCTAATGGCTCCGCTCCCCTGTACCTGTCAGAACTTTTAACCTTCACCAAGCATCCCCATCGCTGCGGTCCTCCACCAGAGGATGCGAGCGGTCGCAGGTGACGGATGAAGGCTGAGGAGAGCGTGCGTTCTCTGTAGCTGCTCCCAAACTCGATCTTCTGCTCCTCGAGTTGAGTCTAGCGCCATCACTGTCTGCTTTTAAACCAAAACTCTGCTGTTCTGCCAAACCTACGATCTGCTAATCTTACTTCTTTATCAAAGACTTTATTCCGTTTCATTTAACTGGCTTTTATATCTTTTAACTACTCTACCTACTGAGGTTTTACTGTGTTTTTAAAGCTTTGTCTAAACCTTGGTTTGTCCCTGTGTTTTCTCTCTACACTTTGGTCAGCTGAATTAGTTTTTAATTTGTGCTTTATAAATAAATGTTCATTGTCATAGAAAACATTTAATAAAGTGATTTTTTCTACACTAAAAAAAACCCCAAATCTTAACTTGTAGAAGGTGTAAAATGATTTTAAAGTATATTTATCTAAACACATGATCACCACTTTGTAAGTCAGCGTGTTTCTTGCTGTGCTCTGGGTGAATAATAAAAAGAAAAACAATAGCATTTTTATTCTGGGTTCCTTCATTGACTCGGCATCTTTTATTACTTTGGTTTGGTAATTCAGAGCGCCACCCAGTGGTTAATCAAGTCTTTGAGGTAGCAGCTCTTCGTGAAGCTGTTCATGACGCACACAATCTCGCGCTGATGTTTTGGAAGTATAAGTGGAGCTCAGCTTGTGTGTTGCGAATCAGACGACGCGTATTTCTCCGGGAAAGGGTTTATCATGCTTTTATTTACTCATTTGGCTCCATGGTTTTAAGAAATGCGTGAAAAACGATCAACCTACCTGATCAACCAGAAGAGATATCAGAACAAAAGGTTGTTAAAAAGATATTCTACAACAAATTAGTGATGACTTTTACACAGCACTACCTTTATGAAAATCATGTGAAGAACAAGAACAGGAGTTTCACAAAAACAGTTCTTTTTAAACTCTTCCTCTCTTGGAGTTACAGCTGAAGCTAGCTCCAAACTCGCCCTGAATGAAATCTGTCTGAGGCTTATTGAAAACACGAGAGGAATCAGGGATTAACAACTAATCATGTTTTATTTTTGCGCTAGAGGAACTGGAAATAACAAAATAATAAATGAAATGTTGAGCGTCCTGAACACAGGGATGAGAGCGTCCCCACACCGTCAGGTGACTGACGAGACGATGAGAGAACGCACTTTTTAAGTGAACTTTTTTTGTGATGCTTGCAGTCTCACAATCATCTCTTATTTCAGAAAATGTTTTTAAAAAAATATTCACAGAGCAGAGAACCGTCTCAATCAATCAATCAATCAATCAATCAATCAGTCAAGTTTTTATATAGCGCTTCTTTAGCAGTTAGCAGTGAGGATCAGGTAGAGTAGATAGGAGTTCCTCCGTGAGGTCCCTGGGAGCCTCGCTGACTGAGGCAGGTGCTAATCACCTCCCCAGCATAAAGAATTTACAAACTGAAGATCCATGAGTTCAATAATAAAAATAGCTTAGATGTAAATAACTACTTTCACCATGTTTCTGTAGCATAGCTCGCTACATTTCTCAGAGTTTAGCTTTAGTGAAGTGAAGCTGCATTTCATGAGGTGTTACTGTTAGCTTAGCGCACTACGTTTCCCAAGTAGCTCGCCCAACGCCGGCGATAGCAGAGACGAAGCAAACTCAGGGACTCACATTCGTGGAAGGTGCTGCTGGGGCTTCTTTCTGAGGAAACAACAGAAGAGGTTACTTCAGCTGTTTTATCGTTTTTTTAACAGTTTTGTGTGTGTGCGTGTGTGTGTGTGTGTGTGTGTTTGTTTTTTAGGTTTAATTTAGGTCATGCAAGTAACAAGCCGTCACACCTGCCCTTCATGAAAAATACAACTTACTAAGAAAATTACCAAGAAAATAAGAAGAGCACATTTTTTATATATATTTGAGCAGATGAAAAAAGAACCATTTAAGCTAAAAATGTATACATTTTTTTCCTGTGTCGTCGAGTTTTAAATAACTTGGCTGCAGTGTCGTTTCCGGTTAAGAAGATAATTTTATGATTTTTTAATGTCACTTTCAATGCCTATGATCGGTAGGGGCACCGTTTAGTCCAGGAGGGACCCAGAATGCTACTAAGATACAACCATCGATTAGCGTTGGAGTAAAACATTCAAAAACACGCTAAATTTTGTATTTGGCCCTGAATGGAATCACGTACAATAGTGTGAAACCATAAGTTTCAGCCTACGCGGTTCAGCTGAATTTAACTTTGACCTGCGACAGCGCATCACGTGACGCGATTTCTAAGCACAGACTGGAGAGTGTTCACTGGAATCTAGTTTTAAAGCTAGATTTTATTTTTTAGGGCTTCAGTGTTCATTAGAGTAAAGCCTGCTGCCGTTTGGATCGTGTATATTTAGAGCTTGATTTTTTTTTACATATTTTTTACCTGCTGGGCGGGATCTAGGCTGCCCACGCTCATACGGTGGCGTTCGGAGCTCGCAAATGCTACTCTGACCAAACATCAAAACAACTTAACAAAGATAAGCGAAACAACTTTTCATGAAGACGTCACGGTGCCACAGTGGGTAGCACGGTGGTCTCACAGCAAGAAGGTCTCTGGTTCGAGCCTCGGCTGGGTCAGTTGGTATCTCTGTGTGGAGTTCTCATGTTCTCCTCGTGATCGCGTGGGTTTACTCCGGGTGCTCCGGTTTCCTCCACGAGTCCAGAGACATGCGGAATAAGAGAATTGAGTAAGAACGATTGTGCATAGTATTAAAGTGTGGATGTTTCCCAGCGATGGGTTGCGGCTGGAAGGGCATCCGCTGCGTAAAACATATGCCAGAGAGTTGGCGGTTCATTCCACTGTGGCGACCCCGAAAGGGAAGAAAGCCGACATGAAGATGAATGAATGAACTTTTCATGAACTTCTCACATCTCAACTATGGAACTGACAATATATAGACACTTGCGCTCCTAAAGTCCTACCTGTGGGTGCAGCAACTGGCCTGAGAACAGCTACGCGCTAGCTAATGCTAGTCAGTGTTTGCTGCTGCTGCGCATTCATTTTCTCCACTGTTATTGATGTATTTACGACTGTTTGCACTGCTTGTGTAGTGTGGTCATTTCTCCAGGGAAAGATAAGCCACCAGGCAAAGTTAAGCAGCTGCCTTGGACCCTTGCTCATGCTCATGATTAATACTTAAATATGTTTTAGTTTAGCTTTTGATCACAACTGAAAGAAACCTAATAGGTAATTGTTGAATTTACCATTTCAGAATAACATAAACTGCATTGGAATCAGAACGAAATATTCCATGTGACAACGTACTCCAGGTTTTTGAGAAAATTGTTTATATTGTGTTATATATTACAGTCGGTGAGACTCCTGGTGGACAGTTCAGGTATTGCATGAACCATTATAAATGAATCTTGAACTTTTAAACGTTAACACATCCTGGCTGGCTGGTTTTGCCTGTTAGATTGTCACCAATGCTTATAAGAATGCAGGCGAATGTATATTTGCACAAAGTGAACACACTCAAACGATGGACAACACACATGGGACGTTCTCAGAGTTCTGAGCTCTTTACCTGTTCGCTGGAGGCATCAGCTTTGGCTTCTTTGCTGGTTTTGGTGGGAGAGGCCTGCGCACGAACAGAAGAGAAAGCAAAGAGTCGAAGGTTAGCGTGACTGTGGAGAAGCCTCAGACTGGCTCTCCGAAACTCGTAACGCTCCTTCAGGTAGTCCATGAGAGAACATGGCTCAGGGAGATCTGAGAGGAGAAACTTTTAATGCAGGAGAGAGGGCTCTGTGGAATCCAGGCAGCCTCGGACACAAAGAGCCGCCTGGCAGGGGCTGCTGTGAGGATGTTTGTGGGATTGAGTCTTGCTTTGTCCTCTGGAGACGGCGTAGGCCTTCCCCGTGCTTTATCACCACTGAAGCCTCTGTTGTGAGCTGGTATTATACAGCAAACAAAAGCCTGACACAGTCTGACATGTGCAGGAGCTCGCTGCAGGAGAGCTGAACTGATTACACAAGCAGAGCAGCAAATACCACCACGATGGAGTAAAAAGCAGCATTGTGGTCGAGTACAGTACCAAAAACACGGCCCTTCGGGTTCATAAATGCTTCTTTCTTATGACGCTAGAGATACGCCAAAACAATCTGAATTTGATTTCTGTCTAATTTGAGTTATCGTCGGACATTGACAACATGTAAAGAATTTTACATTTTATGCCATTAAAACAGGCTTTTAAATGCTAATTTTAAACATACAAATCTTAATCATTTTTGTTCTGAGTTTCCAGAACGAAGATATCCATTTTGAGTAAATACAGTTACAAGTTTTAAAGATCACTTTCAATATCCTATAATTCAAAATGCTAAAATTCTAATTTATAGACTAGTTAGTCATGCAACTGACATGCTAGAGACTAGTTAATGATGCTACTTACATAACAGTCTCTAGTTAATCATACTACTAAAATGTTAGTGACTAGTTAATAATGCTACTTACATAACAGTCACTAGTTAATCATACTACTAAAATGTTAGTGACTAGTTTAATAATTCTACTAACATGTTAGATACTGGTTATTCATGATACTAACATAAGAGTGAGCAGTGTAATGATGCTACTAACATAACAGTCACTAGTTAATCATACTACTAAAATGTTAGTGACTAGTTAATAATGCTACTTACATAACAGTCACTAGTTAATCATACTACTAAAATGTTAGTGACTAGTTAATAATGCTACTTACATAACAGTCACTAGTTAATCATACTACTAAAATGTTAGTGACTAGTTAATAATGCTACTTACATAACAGTCACTAGTTAATCATACTACTAAAATGTTAGTGACTAGTTAATAATTCTACTAACATGTTAGATACTGGTTATTCATGATACTAACATAAGAGTGAGCAGTTAATGATGCTACTAACATAACAGTCACTAGTTAATCATACTACTAAAATGTTAGTGACTTGTTAATAATGCTACTTACATAACAGTCACTAGTTAATCATACTACTAAAATGTTAGTGACTAGTTAATAATGCTACTTACATAACAGTCACTAGTTAATCATACTACTAAAATGTTAGTGACTAGTTAATAATGCTACTTACATAACAGTCACTAGTTAATCATACTACTAAAATGTTAGTGACTAGTTAATAATTCTACTAACATGTTAGATACTGGTTATTCATGATACTAACATAAGAGTGAGCAGTTAATGATGCTACTAACATAACAGTCACTAGTTAATCATACTACTAAAATGTTAGTGACTTGTTAATAATGCTACTTACATAACAGTCACTAGTTAATCATACTACTAAAATGTTAGTGACTAGTTAATAATGCTACTTACATAACAGTCACTAGTTAATCATACTACTAAAATGTTAGTGACTAGTTAATAATGCTACTTACATAACAGTCACTAGTTAATCATACTACTAAAATGTTAGTGACTAGTTAATAATTCTACTAACATGTTAGATACTGGTTATTCATGATACTAACATAAGAGTGAGCAGTTAATGATGCTACTAACATAACAGTCACTAGTTAATCATACTACTAAAATGTTAGTGACTTGTTAATAATGCTACTTACATAACAGTCACTAGTTAATCATACTACTAAAATGTTAGTGACTAGTTAATAATGCTACTAACATAACAGTCACTAGTTAATCATACTACTAAAATGTTAGTGACTAGTTAATAATGCTACTTACATAACAGTCACTAGTTAATCATACTACTAAAATGTTAGTGACTAGTTAATAATGCTACTTACATAACAGTCACTAGTTAATCATACTACTAAAATGTTAGTGACTAGTTAATAATTCTACTAACATGTTAGATACTGGTTATTCATGATACTAACATAAGAGTGAGCAGTTAATGATGCTACTAACATAACAGTCACTAGTTAATCATACTACTAAAATGTTAGTGACTTGTTAATAATGCTACTTACATAACAGTCACTAGTTAATCATACTACTAAAATGTTAGTGACTAGTTAATAATGCTACTTACATAACAGTCACTAGTTAATCATACTACTAAAATGTTAGTGACTAGTTAATAATGCTACTTACATAACAGTCACTAGTTAATCATACTACTAAAATGTTAGTGACTAGTTAATAATTCTACTAACATGTTAGATACTGGTTATTCATGATACTAACATAAGAGTGAGCAGTTAATGATGCTACTAACATAACAGTCACTAGTTAATCATACTACTAAAATGTTAGTGACTAGTTAATAACGCTACTAACATGCGAGAGTCTAGTTAATCAAATATCTGAGCAATAAATTCTAGCGCTTCTTTGATTTCTGCAAAAATCCATCTAAAATTTGTTTTTTTAAACAGCATGATATTTAAGCTCTTTCGAGAAACTCTGCATATTTTGATAGTTATTTTCATTACAAGTGTTACATTTATTAAGAAAAAGGAAAAAAATCCACCAAAAAAAGTCCTTACAATTTGTACAAAAAATTCAAGACTTTGATGATCACATAATTGGTGAGGACATTATTTGAGATTAATTTAAGAATAAAGGTAATGCAGAACCCAAACATTAAACTCCCTAAATTAGTCCACGAAACCAACTCATACTTTAAATCTTTATTTTGTGCTCCCCCCCAAAAAAAAAAGAATTTAGAGTTAGAGTAGTAGAGATAAAAAAGAAAATCAAAGAAAAGTAATCTCAATACCAACCTTCTTACTCTCTGATTGGAGAAGCATTCATGGGGTACTCTACTGCCGCTTGTGGCCAGTATCCGAATAACAGTGAATGACTTCAAGATGTGATTTAACGAGTTACAAATGCATCAATAAAAGTTTTTTTGTTTCAGGTGAGTTGAAAGAACCGCTCAGTCTTTGATAAATGATTTGACAGACAAATATCTGAGTCATAACTGCTTGTGTTTCAATAACGTCTGCCAAAAAAATCCCAAAAGGCTTTTTATCAATTATTAAAGATGCAGTTTGTGATAATAATTGACATTCAAACAGGATATTTTCACCACATGTGTGACAGTAATAGACCTTTAGTTCAGAGTATTTATTACATTAAATAGGTAAAAAAAATTAAGCACACAAAATGAAGTACTTCAATTATTACAAATAAATATTTTTATTCATTAATACTTGTGTTTCATTGATATCTGTAATGAAAAACCCTAAATTTAGCTTCTTACCAAATATTTAGTGCTGTACTAACAAACACGATGGACTTTTAGGGTCGAAAAGCGCTGCTCAATCAGCATGGATACTTTTATGGATATTTTTTATCACAAATGTGTTAAAACCACATTTATTTCAGAGAAAGTTAATTAAATGGCTAAAAATACTAATGGAAAATACATAAATGCATGCATTTTTTAGATTTATGCTACAGTTTAACTGAAAACACTTTTGTTAAATGTCCTGACGTTATTGTTTTCTAATAAATTTGTGTTATATAATAATTAAAAACACAACTTGTAGGTACTTTAATGAACACCAGTTCAAATGTTCTAAATTTCAAGCTGTTATTCTTTAAATTGTACTTCACATTACTTAGAAGAAAGATTTTAAGCCAGAATTTCTAGTTTTAAGACCTAATCTTTAGGAACTAAAACTATTATTATTTATAAAGCTATTTTATAAAATTTTAACTATTGTATAATTAAGCATTAATTTTTATTTAAATAGTATAAAAATAAAGCTGTTTTCCCTAAAACTATAGCAAGTATTTCTAATTTTAGGAACATTTGCAGTATTATTTAAGGGAAGAACATAAATATTTGTTTTAGGGCGCAATTTCCTGAGCATCGCAACATTTCCTCCTCATTTAAAAAGAAAACAACCTAGTTTTAAACTTGTTTATAATCAGCTACAAGTTCAAATAATACATTTTTAAATCAGCTAACTATTTTAGAAGGATTTTTCTGTTTTTATGATGAGCATTTGTGGGCATTTGAGCTATTTTTAAGAATTCTCACCAGGTCAAATGTGCTTTCCCTATTGGCAGATTTTTTTGTTTGTTTTTTTGCTTGACCAAGGAAGAGTTGAACAATATTTTTTCATTGTTCCAAGACATGTTTTTTTTTCAGTGTACGAATCTGTTATATATTTAAATGCAATCTAAGATGTATACATTTTAGTTTTACCAGTGTAGGTGATGTTCTAATTTCCGTTTTATTCCTTAAACAAACTACTTCGGAGAAGAGCTTCTCAACAAACCCAAAAGCTCACTGAAGTTGCGCTTTGTTGGCTAGCACTCTGAGCTACAAACAAAATCTGAATAATTTGAGCAGAAGTTAAAGAAATACAAGCCCCCCCCCCCCCCCCCAAAAAAAATCCAACAAAAATTCCAAAAGTCAGCAATCACATCCAAAGCAACCTTTAGTGCATCAAAAAGAAAAAAAAAATACCAATAACAGCATCTCATCAACTCCAAGGGCTTCCAAACCTCCAGAAACGCACACACGTTAGTATCGAGGAGAGATGTTTAGAGAGAAATGGGATATCATTACTTACGAAAGTTTTGAAAAAGTTCATCACTGTCTTCTCAGGGGTTTTCTCCTCCTCGGCTGGCTGCTGTGCGTCGGTGACGTCCTGGAGAGCTTCAGCCTCTGTTTGCTTCTTTATCTCCACTGGATCCTACAGGCGCACGCACACACAGCGATCCAGAGAATCAGCTCTTGTACGTGTGTTCCAAGCCTCACAGCTGACGCGCAATAGAAGCATTGAGAGAGGACCACAATTCCATCCATGCCTCGGCCCACAGCGGCAGCTGAGAGACAATCAGGCTTCTATCAGCGTCTCCCTCATTCATATTCAGCAATGCGCCGGATTGTTGCGTCTTCATCTCAGAGGAAAATCAGATGGAAAACACACTCGACGCTGGTCAAAGGAATACGTTCAGTTCGGAGCCGATTGAAACATGTTTTGTCTTTAACCCTTGTGTAGTGTTCATATTATTGTTCCTCAGGCGGTGTTTGAGTAACCCTTGTGTGGTGTTCATATTATTGTTACTCAGGCGGTGTTTGAGTAACCCTTGTGTGGTGTTCATATTATTGTTACTCAGCCGTGTTTGAGTAACCCTTGTGTGGTGTTCATATTATTGTTACTCAGCCGTGTTTGAGTAACCCTTGTGTGGTGTTCATATTATTGTTACTCAGCCGTGTTTGAGTAACCCTTGTGTGGTGTTCATATTATTGTTACTCGGGCGGTGTTTGAGTAAACCTTGTGTGGTGTTCATATTATTGTTACTCAGGCGGTGTTTGAGTAACCCTTGTGTAGTGTTCATATTATTGTTCCTCAGCCGTGTTTGAGTAACCCTTGTGTGGTGTTCATATTATTGTTACTCAGCCGTGTCTGAGTAATCCTTGTGTGGTGTTCATATTATTGTTACTCAGCCGGTGTTTGAGTAACCCTTGTGTAGTGTTCATATTATTGTTCCTCAGGCGGTGTTTGAGTAACCCTTGTGTGGTGTTCATATTATTGTTACTCAGGCGGTGTTTGAGTAACCCTTGTGTGGTGTTCATATTATTGTTACTCGGGCGGTGTTTGAGTAAACCTTGTGTGGTGTTCATATTATTGTTACTCAGCCGTGTTTGAGTAACCCTTGTGTGGTGTTCATATTATTGTTACTCAGCCGTGTTTGAGTAACCCTTGTGTGGTGTTCATATTATTGTTACTCGGGCGGTGTTTGAGTAAACCTTGTGTAGTGTTCATATTATTGTTACTCAGGCGGTGTTTGAGTAACCCTTGTGTGGTGTTCATATTATTGTTACTCAGCCGTGTTTGAGTAACCTTTGTGTGGTGTTCATATTATTGTTACTCAGCCGTGTCTGAGTAATCCTTGTGTGGTGTTCATATTATTGTTACTCAGCCGGTGTTTGAGTAACCCTTGTGTGGTGTTCAAATTATTGTTACTCAGCCGTGTTTGAGTAACCCTTGTGTGGTGTTCATATTATTGTTACTCAGCCATGTTTGAGTAACCCTTGTGTGGTGTTCATATTATTGTTACTCAGCCGGTGTTTGAGTAACCCTTGTGTGGTGTTCATATTATTGTTACTCAGGCGGTGTTTGAGTAACCCTTGTGTAGTGTTCATATTATTGTTCCTCAGGCGGTGTTTGAGTAACCCTTGTGTGGTGTTCATATTACTGTTACTCAGGCGGTGTTTGAGTAACCCTTGTGTGGTGTTCAAATTATTGTTACTCAGCCGTGTTTGAGTAACCCTTGTGTGGTGTTCATATTATTGTTACTCAGGCGGTGTTTGAGTAACCCTTGTGTGGTGTTCATATTATTGTTACTCAGTCCGTGTTTGAGTAACCACTTGTGTGGTGTTCATATTATTGTTACTTCAGCCGTGTTTGAGTAACCCTTGTGTGGTGTTCATATTATTGTTTCTCAGGAGGTGTTTGAGTAACCCTTGTGTGGTGTTCATATTATTGTTACTCAGCCGTGTTTGAGTAACCCTTGTGTGGTGTTCATATTATTGTTACTCAGCCGTGTTTGAGTAACCCTTGTGTGGTGTTCATATTATTGTTACTCAGCCGTGTTTGAGTAACCCTTGTGTGGTGTTCATATTATTGTTACTCAGGCGGTGTTTGAGTAACCCTTGTGTGGTGTTCATATTATTGTTACTACTGACGTCGCGGTGTTTGAGTAAACTTTGTGTGGTGTTCATATTATTGTTACTCAGCCGTGTTTGAGTAACACCTTGTGTGGTGTTCATATTATTGTTACTCAGACCGTGTTTGAGTAAACCCTTGTGTGGTGGTTCAAATTATTGTTACTCAGCGTGTTTGAGTAACCCTTGTGTGGTGTTCATATTATTGTTACTCAGGAGGTGTTTGAGTAACCCTTGTGTGGTGTTGTCATATTATTGTTACTATCAGCCGTGTTTGAGTAACCCTTGTGGGTGGTGTTCATATTATTGTTACTCAGCCATTGTTTGAGTAACCCTTGTGTGGTGTTCATATTATTGTACTCAGCCGTGTTTGAGTAACCCTTGTGTGGTGTTCATATTATTGTTACTCAGGCGGTGTTTGAGTAACCCTTGTGTGGTGTTCATATTATTGTTACTCGGGCGGTGTTTGAGTAAACCTTGTGTGGTGTTCATATTATTGTTACTCAGCCGTGTTTGAGTAACCCTTGTGTGGTGTTCATATTATTGTTACTCAGCCGTGTTTGAGTAACCCTTGGGTGTGTGGTGTTCATATTATGGTTACTCAGGCGGTGTGTTTGAGTAACCCTTGTGTGGTGTTCAAATTATTGTTACTCAGGCGGTGTTTTGAGTAACCCTTGTGTGGTGTTCATATTATTGTTACTCAGCCGTGTTTGAGTAACCCTTGTGTGGTGTTCATATTATTGTTACTCAGGCGGTGTTTGAGTAACCCTTGTGTGGTGTTCATATTATTGTTACTCAGCCGGTGTTTGAGTAACCCTTGTGTGGTGTTCATATTATTGTTACTCAGGCGGTGTTTGAGTAACCCTTGTGTGGTGTTCATATTATTGTTACTCAGCCGTGTTTGAGTAACCCTTGTGTGGTGTTCACACAACACACACAAGGTATATATATACTCCTTAATACTTGATCATTATTCAAATAAAATGAACATATTTATGCTATGAAACAATGATAAACAGAGAGGGGGGAGGGGTAGGAGGAGAGAGAAAGAGAGAGAGGGAGAATGAGGAGAGAGAAAGAAAGAAAAAGAGGGAGAGTGAGGAGAAAGAGAGAGATGCTTGAGAGAGGACAGAGAAAGAAAGGAGATAGAATAGGGAGATGAGAAAGAAAGAGAAGGTGGGAGAAAAAGGAGAAAGAGTGAAAATAGGAAGAGAGAGAGAGAGAGGACAGAAAGAGATGGGATAGAAGAGGGAGATGAGAAAGAGGCGGAAGAGATAGAGAGAGTGAAGATAGGAAGAGAGAGAAGATAAAAGAGAGGGAGAGAGAGATAGAGACAATATAGAAAGAGAAAACAGAGAGAGGGGGTTAGAGGAGAGGATATAGAGAAAAAGGGAGAGAGGGAAAGAGAGAATGCAAAGAGAAGAGATGGTGAGAGAGAGAGGTAGAGTAGAGTGAGAGAAGAGAGATAGAGAGAGTGAAGATGGAGAGGTGAGAAAGAGGAAGAGAACGATGAGAAATAGGAAGAGAGAGAAGGGGAGCCAGAAAAAAGAGAGACAGAAAGAGCCAAGATAGAGAAAGAAGCCAGAAAAAGAGGGAAAGAAGAGAGAGATGAGAAAGAGGGGGAAGAGAGATAGAGAGAGTGAAGATAGGAAGAGGGAGGTGAGGAGAGAGAGAGAGAGAAGAAAAAGAGAGAGGAGGGAGATGAGAAAGAGGAAGAGAGAGAGAGGATAGAGAAAGAGAGGGAATGGAAGAGGGAGATGAGAAAGAGAAGGGAGGTGAAAAAAAGAGAGAGTGAGGGTAGGCAGATAGAAAGAAGACAAGAGTTTTTGATTATGTATGTTAAGCCGACTTTTGTAACATTAGACAGACAGTAACATTATGGTAAAAATCAACTGTTTTAATTAACCTATATATTATATTAAATATACATTACAATTGTTGCCTTTATATTTTGAAGTTGGTTATAAATGGAATATAGATAATGTCATACTGGACAACTAAAACTACATTTTGTAATATAGTTTTTGGGCTAAACTTGTGTGTAGTTTTGTATTGTTCTTTTTTTACTGATCAAGGTTTTTAGTATTTAAATCATTATTATTAGGATTATCAACCTTACTGTTTACCCTAGCAACCATTTTCACACATCTATATCTCAGACAATGAAAAGAGTTAAGAGATGGGGGTTAGTTTATTTGACTCGTAATAACAAGGGGAACATTATAGGATGTCACTGACCCCTCCATAGCAACCTGATTGTTTACCCTAGCAACCATTTTCACAAATCTATATCTCAGACAATGAAAAGAGTTAAGAGATGGGGGTTAGTTTATTTGACTCGTAATAACAAGGGGAACATTATAGGATGTCACTGACCCCTCCATAGCAACCTGATTGTTTACCCTAGCAACCATTTTCACAAATCTATATCTCAGACAATGAAAAGAGTTAAGAGATGGGGGTTAGTTTATTTGACTCGTAATAACAAGGGGAACATTATAGGATGTCACTGACCCCTCCATAACAACCTGATTGTTTACCCTAGCAACCATTTTCAAAGATGCAGATATGATAACATGATATTTTGTGTCTTATTTTAGCGACAAACTGTTTATAGTTTGTATCAATATAAAAAGTAAAACTAACTTTTAGAGATCGGCTTTCTCAGCCCAACAAGAAGTTTACTATCCAAACTTTAAAATCTCGTTGTAAAATATTGCTGCGTTCTAATTGGAAGAATACAGAAATAATTTTCACTACAAGCAGAATGATTGGTCTCTCATTTAAATAGTTCTTCATCAAATATCCCTCTCTCACTTAGTTGCCAGAATTCGTGTTTTTCGATGTGAGGTGAGAATTTTAGAGGGCTATTCCACTATCTAAATAAATGTTTACATCTCATAACGAAGAAAATAGGGAAGGAAAAAAACACTTGTTAATATGAAATAAACAACCAATTTTACCAAAAATGTTATTTATAACATAATCAAATAAACACACGACAGTATCAGTTTAATCGCTCATGCAGATTCTATAAACACAGATCAATCAAACTCTGTAATCAAACTTTATGAGCTCTGCGTCTGTGAGAGAAGCATTCTGCAGACCGAGGTAATACGGTGACACACATGCATGCGTGGGTTCCTCAGCGGCGGGACTTTCTGAACTCATTCAGGCAAAGCTCAACCGTGACGTGAATAAAGCTTTCATCTGCGCACACATCCACGCCGAGCGGCTTATACGAGGCATCTTCTAACACCTGGACACAAGCGTTTCGCAGCTGAGAGAACAGCAGAGCGGATTCTGCAGAGCAGCTCGTCTTTCTGGGCAGCACTTGATCTTCAATAACAACCCAGCTTTCATCGATGGCCTTGGATCGCTCAGAAGCATGAGCCAGTTCCTCTTCCGCAGCCTTTGCCAGCTCCACGGAAGACGTCAACAGCTCCTCGACATCTTTTAGATGTTCTTCCGAGTCTTCAAAGCTTGTATATTCTTGAGCACTTGCGTGGTCTTCCACTGGCATTTCTTCAACCGCAGAGGTCTCCTCGATTCCACCAGCTGAAGATCCGTCATCGTCCTCTGCTTCTTCCGAGTCTTCAAAGCTTGTATCTTCTTGAGCACTTGCGTGGTCTTCCACTGCAGTTTCTTCAACCGCAGAGGTCTCCTCAGTTCCACCAGCTGTAGATCCTCCATCGTCCTCTGCTTCTTCCGAGTCTTCAAAGCTTCTATCTTCTTGAGCACTTGCGTGGTCTTCCACTGCCTTTTCTTCAACCGCAGAGGTCTTCTCAGTTCCACCAGCTGACGTTCCACCAGCTTCTTTGAAGATGGGAGCATCAGAATCATCCTCCTCTTCTGATAAAATACTGTTAACTATTCGAAGAAGCTCCTTATCTTCCATTAAGGTCTTCTCCTCAACGTCTTCTGCTTCACTTATGTGATTAAACTTCAAAAGGTCAACGTCGATGTTTTGACTCGAGATTGAATCCTCAGGGTTTTCTGAAAAGTGTCTAGGGTGCAAATCCAGCAGGAGGTCCAAGCAGCCTCCAGCGTCTACATTAGTGACGATAAACTCGAAGGAGCTGAAACGTGTTGTAATGATGCGCTCCGTAGGAAAGCGGTCAGCGGGCCTGCATCTCCGGAGCATCACCATTAACGAGGTCTTCCTTTTGGAACGAGAGAGTAGGAGATGTGAATGAACATGCAGGACGTTTGATTCTGAGGTAGATGCTACGCGTGCCCGACCCACAGTCCAAAGTAGAGCCCCCCCAGCCCCCCGACCCCCGTAAAGTTGGGTAACCTCCTGCTCAGCAAATACTGAGCCTCTACACCCCCCAGACCCCCCCACACCAAAGAATACCCACGACCAAGCAAGCTTCACAGGCCCCGTGCACCCAACACATCTCAAAATAGAAAAGCCCCGCCCCATACCCACAGACGACAACCCGAAAGGAAATCCATACTTCGAGTTTTTTGTGGGAAAACTCTACAACTGGCCATCAGAACCCCTTTTCTTTACTTTCTTTACGGTGAAAACGTCTGAGTTGTAGGCTGGACAGTCTGTCCGGTCTGCTTTTCAAGCACTACTTTTTCTTTATAAACATCGTTTTTGGTTACAAGCGCCACCCCTCCACACCCCACCTCCCACACCCACATCAGACTAGATTTCTTTGATATTGAATGCGCCCCCGCGGGGGAACCGGATACAATGAAAGAAAGAAAAAAAGGAACGGGAGGAGGGGACATAAAACAGCGTCCAATCGGGAGGCCAGAGTAGGGTGCCGGTCTTTACACACAGACACTCGACAGGAACGTCCAATCATTTCAAAGTATCTTGCGCTAACTGGAAGTATAAGCACTACTTTTTCCTCGAGGAGATGAAGCCATGACACCAGAGCAAGTAAAACTTGATTTTTCTCCTTATAAAAATAATAAATACTAAACTACTATTTAGTTTAATTCTGCCTGAGTTATTTGTTTATTTTCAGAAAATTTCTTAAGAAAGATTGTTTGTTTATAGATTAAATTATTGTACAATAAATCTTTGAAGTTCTAAATCAGTTATCTTGGCTTTAATATTGATTAAGAACGAGAGGAGAGTATATACTTTCTCCAGAAATGTAAGCG
>UELW01000489.1:7645690-7811187 GCA_900490495.1 Danionella dracula | reverse complement strand
GTATCACAAAATCTACCAAACCTTAGGCCTCGTGAACCCAGATATAAGAGAAGCTGATTTATCAAATCATACCTAATGTGAGGGAAAAAAGATGGTTCTTGGCAATTGAATGACTAAACAACATGTTTATTTCATTAATTTTAATTATGCATTGAACAATATAAACTCCAACTGAATTTGCCAGAACAATCCTGTCTCAAAGGTTGCTGGGAACTTTAAACATCAACACAATAAATGTGCTGTAATGTGATTCACACCACCTGAGTACATGCGAAATGTGAAAAAAATTAACATTACATGTTGCGTAACACTGATAAAATGCCATAAATTTACTTTTACTGCCAAAAAATGTGCAGATTTGTTCTAGAGCTGCACCATTACTGTATCTTGCTAAATATTTCTTGAAATTATAACCACTTGAATGTTATTCGCAAGTTTTGAGCATTACTTTGACTAGCATTGTATTGTGGCTGTCAATCAAGAGCCTTAACATGCCATAAAGCTGTTGGACACAAAATGGCTCTGATTTTTCTCATGCTTTTTACTACATAAACATAATTTGCCTGAATTGTAAACACTTTAAATGAGTGTTTTCACACAGTTTATGCACAAACCTCCCTCAAAAGTTGATTTTGATCATAGATGCTTTTAATTCATCGCTTTTTTTTTCTAAGATTACAATTTTAGCCCTCATGCATCACACTCCACCAACCAACACTTGGCAAAAGAAAGTTGAACCTTCAGCAATTTTCTGAAATGCAAAAATTGCTGAATGTATCATATGACCAGGTATACGTATTACCGGGAAATTGTTCAAATACTCTGTTAATTAGCAATTATGTTAGGATTTGCATTTAATTATTATGAATTAATTAATATTATAAAATAATTAGGTACTCTAAAGTAATATCCATGTGAGAAAAACTAAAATTTCTTTGAGCATATTTACTTGTTTTTTATTTCGTTGTTTTAAAAAATACAATTTTATATTTATATTCAATGCTTAAACAAAAAGGTTGGGGTTCTACTGGTTTGATTTGATTAATAAATCAATCATGGCAACTCTTATGCATGCGCCTTTAAGTGATTCAACTACTATCTAAAAAAAGAAAAGCTCAATTGTGTTTATTTTCAGAAGTCAATCAATTATTTCATTGTCAGTTTGTTTAAGACACCCAAAAAATACCTTTCCCCATTAAAACTTAACCAAACGTTTACTTTGATAAACAGTAATGTTGCTAGCAAAACATCAGAAAAACAAAGCATTTGAAAATGACAATAATGCAGTAGTGTCTTTAAAAATATTTGATAAAAAAAATTCTTCAGAGCGCAAACACTGCCTTGCCAAATATTTGGAGAAAACATATGTTCATTTAAACAGGAAGAGGTCTAAAGATCTGAACCTACTGAACGGTTTTAGGAACAGCTTGAGCCAGAGAGGAAGAGTCCTTCAGAACAATGCATTGTGTGGGAGAACTTCCAGGAAAGACTGCAATTGAACTGATTGGCAACTCCAACATTTGTTTGTTTTGCTAAAGTTGCTATTCATACTAATTAAAAGTCTGTTTCCTTTATTAATAAAAACATTCAGTGATGCTGAAGTGATTCAAAATTTTGATATCTTTTAAGTAATTTGTCCATTAATACATTATTTATTCATTATTCATATGTCATTATTTCTGGCCTCAAAATAATAATAATAGGGCAGTGAAAAAAGAACCTGCCATGACAGACACAATCAGCTGCACGTACCTTGTTGCCGATGGCTTTTTTTGGGCGGGAAATTAAATGTGTCAACTTGAGGGAACTGCGGCCGGAGGAAATTATGCAAGACTCTGAATTCAGCATAACGTCGATACCATTCCACTCGTTGTCCAAGATTCGAATATACACCTGCAAGAAACAACAAGACATAAAGATGAGCATCTGAAGCGCCAGTTTCTTTCATATTATCTCTCTCTGTGATGAAGCAGGTGCACTATGTGCTTTGCCCAGACAGACAACCAGGGACAGGTGGAAGTGCTTTTCAGTGAAAACACCTCAGAGTGGAGGGAGATGTAAAGGGAGAGATGCTATTTTCAAGCCTAGCTTTGAGTGGGACAGAGAAGCCTGGTTCAAATTACTCAAGCAAGACCTATGATCAGAGCAAAGTGGTGTTTAAGACAGCAGCGAGCCCAGTGGGACATGGAGCAGAGTGGGTTTGTATCTGCTTTAAGTAACTGGATCTCTGGAGAGATTTGATTCAGGCAACATGTTCTCACCTGTGAAGCTCCAAACACTTCAGAGACAACCAGTGACATGGGATCAGCATAATCATTAAAGCAAATTAAAAAACAAAGTCACATGTGCTTAAATAGATTTTGACCTGACTTATTGTACACTCTCAGACATCCCCACTGGTTTCAAGAATATGTGTTAATGGTTTTAATCACTATCAGTAGTTTTGTGTCCGCCTCGTTTCACTTTTAAATTAGTCACATTTAATGTTTTATTAGGATAAAAACTGGTCACACAACAGCACTGCTTAATACTTAGCTTAAGGCTATGTGTATCTTAATGCTCAATTCTGATTTATGGATGAAGAAACTTTCTTGGTGTGCTTGTTCACGTAACTAATAACGTCTCTTATTTTATAGAGAAAAACAGAAACCCAACAAGGTATGGAATACAGCCACCGGGGGTACAGCATATAGCATATGTTTACCGCATAAAGCACCAGAGATAAGAAAAAAATACATGTCAGAAGACAAACAAATTTGTAAAGAGAAATGAAGTTAAGACAGTGATTCGTAATGAGTTAAAATGGAAAAGCTTTAGAATATTTGGATGGTTGTAAACTTTCATAGTACATTTTCAAATGAAACAAAATGAGTTGTACAATATTTTGTTACTCATGTGTCCTGATTGTGGACAGAATCCATGTCTGAAGCATCTGCAGAAAAGGACGCAACATTACTCATTGATGGGAGTACTCGTCTAAGCTCTCATGTGGCTTCGATTATGATGATGTTTTGAACAAAGTCAACTTTATTAGTATGAAATAAAATGAAGATTGAGAAGGAGGAGGGCAGAATTATGTGGAGGCAGTGGATGATTTCATTAAAACCTTTACGTATCTGAGCACCTTCCTGTAGCAATTTCACTAAAAGAAAATCTTCCTCAGTAATTTGTGTCTGTGTTAATTTAAGCTTGATAACGTAAAAGACAGATAAATGAGACATGAGTGTTCAGATGGAGGTTCTTTGCAAAAATTGGATACCTTTTTGATTGTTAAAAATTGGAATTGAGCTGTTCACATCTCTTGAAATCAAACAGGTCACATGCAGTCAAATAAAAATCTGATTTGTGTCACATTGGGCTGCAGTCTGAACATAGCCCTAGCCCCGATTTAAATACAAAAGAAAACTAGCAAATTATTTCCATTTAAAATACAAATTCACATTGTAATAATTAATGAAATATACTAATATACGAGAAGTAAAAATATCAAACGAGAAAAGTTGGTTTGAAATCTACACAAAAAAATAAATGTTCCTGAACTGTAACTTTTTTGTTGCCACATTAACTGTAAGTCAAGTCAACCTCACACATGCCGATCTGATCAACATCTCTTGAGAACCATGATCCAGGACAATAAACCTTTCCCACAATGCACCATGACAGACATGGCAGATTGACTGTAAGTATGACATTAGCAGATCCTGTGTGCGAAGATGAGAGTGAGTCGAATAACAAACAAGGTTTAGTCACAAGCAGTAGGCCATTCCACTTCACTCATAGCCATTATCTTTAATAGCTTCGGCTCCCCTTGAGTTCAGTCTGCGTCCTAAAACCACGAACATCTTTCCATGAAATTATTACTCCCTTAACAAATTAGCTAGATGGCAAACTCTGTTATGCAAATCTTATTTATGGTTAAACTTAAAATTCTCTAAACATATTACCATGATGGATAATCCAAAGACACTGCTACAATCAAATTGCAGCAGACTGATTCATAAAAGACACACTTATGGTACTCGGATGCACAAGAGCAGCTTTATAGCCCTTAATAAAGAAAAACAAAATGACGAACCTACGATGGATTAAAGCTATGATAATCTCATTAGCATGCTTATATATGGAAACAAATCATCCTCTAAAGAGCAATCATTTCCCTTTCAATAATCACAAATTTAATCCACAAAAATGTGTTTGAAGAATTCCAGCTCTCACTGGAAACTCATTTGACACAGATGAAATCAGCCTCGATTAAACAAAAACTGCTAACAACGACACCACATCATGAAATTAGCCAAATCAAGCAAAACAGAACATGTGGAAAAAAGTAATCAAATTTAATTTGAACTCATTAATATTCATTTTAAACATGGATTGCTTTAATAAATGATTTAAAAACACTTGTGTTTTTTAAATAAATTGTTAAAAGTTCAGATTTTTGTTAGCATATTTGTTGTGTTGAGCTCCAATTTCAGGTTTCTGTCCATCCATCCATATTTTCATTGAAGGCTGTGTCATACTGCTAGCTATACAGGGTTGAGACAGTGTGTTTCCATCAAGCTCTGTAGCTTCCCTGATGCATTCACAGAGCAAGACAAAACCAAAAACCCTCGATAGAAAGCATGCAGTAGGCATTTGAAATATTTATGCCTGAGCCACCTTAACTGGCTCCTCTAATGATTTTAGTAGCGGCATGGTTTTGATTGAGTCACCATTTGTTCTCCTTTGTCTTCTCACCAACCTCCACTGTCAGTTCTTTGTGGGCTTGTATGCGGTGGCTTTCAACATTCACAAAGAAAGGCTGTGTTTAACATAGAATTTTTTTTGCTTTTAAGCACGGAATAGTACTAAAGTTCTCATCACACTTTTTTGTTTCACTGTCACACCACTAAGCTCTCTTTATATGATCTCATCCAAATGCTTTAAAGGGTAGTGTGAACGGAAAAGCCCCCAAAAGTATAAGAAAGCATCCCATCAGTCAGCCGAGGTAGCTCATTTTAGTCGCTTGTAGCCAAGATCTTATTTTTTCCATCATTACTCAAATCTGATGTGAGTGTAGTAATACATTGCACAGTGATTCGAGATCTGAGCTTTACAAATCTTCCTCCCAACCTTCCCTAACTGATAAATATGATTTATTTTAGAATCCTTTCACTTCAGTACCTTGAAAAATGTATTAAGAAGTTAGAGACACTGAAATACACATTAGTGGAGTTGGTCGTCCTGTAACTAGAAGATCGGCGGTTCGATCCCCACCAGGTCCATTCTGCCATTGTGGCCCTGGGCAAGCCACTTCACCCATATTGCCCAGTATGGATATGTGTGAGAGGTTGTGTTTGGTGGTGGGCAGGAGGCCGTAGGCTCGGATTGGCAGCCATGTCCTTTCAGACTGCCCCAGGGCAGCTGAGGGCTACCAAGGTAGCTTATTACCACTGGTGAGTGAATGTGGAGTGAACGAATAATGCTCTGAAAATTGCAAAGCATCTTTGAGCTCTCGAAAAGCGCTATATAAATTGAATACATTATTATTAATAATAATAATATTATTGTTTTAGAGACCTAATCAACTATTGCGTATCAATAACAATCTTAATGTTTACCATCTTTCTAGTGCGCAAGTGATAAAAAAAAACTTTTGACACATTTTGCTAAATATATCACCTAGCTGTATAGTTAACACGCCCATTCCAAGTGACAAAGGGCAGGGGTGGGCACAGGAGGGAGCTGGAAAAATGGAAGTGCCACAAACCACACCTCAAACCAAAAAGTAATATCCAGCACATACCTGTAAGAATGAATGGTCCCATTAATCTACTTTAATTAGGACTGGAGCAGCATTGCAGGTAATTTATAACTATTTCAAAGTCAATGGCGCGTTAAAAGGCATTGGTCAATTCATTTACACATTATTGTGAAATGGAGGAAATGGGTATTGGGGATGTGTGCCTTTGCATGCATGTATTACCTCAACCGAGGACAGTGAAATGGAAAAATCATTTATCTTTTTACTGAAACAAGGAAAGGAGAGAGAAAAGCGCAGCCTGTGAATGATTCATACTAAAAGCAAATGTCAGCCTGGGGGCGGATGCTAATATTTAGCCCTGCTATGAAAGAATTTACAATATCTCATTATCTCCATATTGAGAGCAGAAGTGTTCCTTACGGAGATGCTATGGCAAGCAGAAATAAGCCATTTTGAGATGATTTGTCACAAAAACACTGAAAGAAAACGACATGTTTGCAGCAACTCAGGTAGCCCTTATTTTATTTCTTGCCACAACAACAGGAAGTGAGACGCTGCGACTTAATGCGGCTTTGGCAGCATGTCTAATTAGAGGTGTCCAGCTGTGGTAAAAGCAGTGGTTTGACCCCTTGTAGTTCCAGTGGAATCATTTAAGGAGCCCTCATCCTGGTCTCAGAGAGTGGTTGCTGCCCTCTTTCTACCTATAGAGAGTCTCTGCTGAGCCCATTGAGCTTAACTACAGCACACAAATCCCTGCCTGCTGTGGGCTCCCCACAGAGATTTGTCTTATGGTCGATTCCGGAACTGTGTGCATTATTCTAATTTGCTCTGTATGGGAAATTTTGAGCAGAAATGAAAAATGTACAAGCCACCTGCTTGGTTCATTTCACCCATTTTCCATCAACGAGAATTGTCATGCATGATGGAAATCAAACTGGCGTCTACACAAATAAAGAGCTGAGCAGAACAACAGGAGCAAATGTTAGAGAAGCTGTGATTTGCATGCTAGTACTGCAGGAACAGAAAGTACATCAAGGATTTGCATTTTTTTACACTGAATAAATGACAAAGTAGAAAAATTCGATTTTTTTAAAATCAGCATTTATCAAGCGTTCCAGAAGGACTGTTCTGTAATTTCAATTGAATAAAAAACAAGAAGAAGAAGATGCTATTTTCCTCAATTAATAAAGGGATAACCAATGCTTAGCCGTGTGTTTTATAGGTTTAACCCACTAGTCATGCCAAGAGCACTCCTAAACAGAGCAGCTGTATATGTTGAGAAAAAACTTCTTAACATTTCAGTAGTAACCACAATATTATTAATGTTTATAAAAACTTTAGTTTCCACATATAGAATTCATTACTATTTATCTAACTCATTCAACTGTCTTATGAAAGCTGCTATTTTACAGCTTAATAAAACTTTAGTCAGAATCTGTATCTAGTTCAAATAAGTGTAAAAAAAAAGTTAAAAAAAAAAGTTGTTTGATACTCAGGGAAGACATAAGTCATAATTGTATTAACATTAGATGTAGAAAATGGTTGTTGAGGTAAAACAGTCTGGTTGCTATGGAGGGGTCGGTAACATCATATAATGTTCCCCATGTCAATATGAGTTACATAAACCAGCCCACAATGTCATAATACATTTTATAATATGTAATATAGATCTGTGAAAATGGTTGCTATGGTAAAATGTTTGCTTACTATAAAGGTGTTGGTGATCTAACTCAAAATCCTACTTTACCACCTAGCATAGAGAATGGCAACGGCAGAATGGATCTGGTGGGGATCGAACCGCCAACCATCTGGTTACCACTGCGCCATTCTCTTAGGGTTGTGAGTTTGACGTTTCTACAAGATTCTCAGTTTAATCTTGACCGAATGTTAAGTCAATGGAAAAATCTCCCAGCATTCTTAGCGATATCCCAGAATCCTTTAGTGGTATTAGTATGAGGAGACATAGCAACTCAAGTCAGTCTGACCAGTTGAAAAAGTTTGAAAAAGGCTTGAATTCAGTAGCTTAAAGCAGCTAGCTAGGAGTAGTGGTCAGAAATGTTGGTCAGAAAAATAATCGTCAGTTTAAAGCTAGATCAGAAGGTTCACTTTCTCAAGCCTACATGGTTAGAAATTTTAATTTAAAAGTATATTCTATGTGGGGGATTTACTGTGGTTTTTCTGTCACTTCATGTTTGCAATGTTTTAGGTGAACAATTGAACATCTTGGAATAACCACATTAAATCTAATATTTAATATTAATATTTAATATTTATCTAATCTAAAAAATTGACATCTGCATTGGCATCAATCAGAGAAAATTGTAGATCTAATATGCATCTGCACAACTTTATGAAAACATTTACAAAATCACAATAATACATAAATGTTGTTAAATAAACAAATCTGTTGCTCAATGCAATGTTCCATGTTAAACCGATTATGAGTGGACAAGTATACCCAATTCAAAACTGCCCATTAGAAAACTAGACAGACTGCTTTACACCATCTGATGGTGAGTCCGGAGCTTGGTTACTCTGAAATAACTCCACTCAGCAATGATATCTAATGATAGAGTTTTGAGCTGTGAATCTGGAAAGCACACTTATCATGGTACACAGCTCTCCAATCTGACACCCACCCCCCAGATCATTCTACACTCCAGTTATACAGAGACAAAACATTTGGTAAATTAGGCAGAAAATAGAATCCATTTGGCAGATTGCTGTGCCAGAGTCATGCAGTTAAAGCAGTGACAGAGTCAAGAGAGACATGAAAAGAGGAAGGGAAAGAGGAGAGGGAGCAATAAGGAGGAGTTTTTCATTAGGAACATTCAGCCGACACATCTGTCACCTGTGTAGAGTGCAAGCAGGTGTGTGTGGGGGCTGTGTTGTTCAAAGTGTAACCTTACTTTTTCCTGGCGATATTCAAGAACATCGAGATAGGAGCAAAATCTGCAAGGTTATATGTTTGAATGGCAAACAAAAAGTTTAAGCTCAATGTAGTCTAGCATTTTATGATGAACTTTTTTTCAATATTGGAGCGAAAATGAAAAACAATCTAAATTCATCTCTGGAAACTTCACACTTGAATTGACACTCGCCTGTAAAACTCGAATACTCTGATTTATAAAGAAAGCCAATATTTAGCTATATCAGGATAGAGGTAACAATCCGGTTTTTAGTCTACATAATGCTTCTTGTGTTGTTTTTGATTCTTTCCGTTAATATATCAACACATAACATTCAGTGTGGACATATCTATCTTCTTTACTGCAAGGCTTGAGGTGTGACGACCTCTTTAGGTCTTTCATGAGTGGATCGAGTCAAAAGCAAGATTCACAGATGCCGGCAGGACTGAGGAGAAAGCAGCAGATGGGAAAACACACTAATGCTGTCAGTCCGAGTTAGTGAGGCAGGGAAATTAGTGAACTGGATCCAATAACAAGTTTACCAGAGGTGTGATGGCAGCTGGATCCCCAAGGACACTGAAAATTATTTAATAGTTCAAATGAGTACTGTTTTAAGTGAGATTAGAAAGGGGAACTGCTATAGAAGGGGTCACATAGCTCTGTTCAAATTTAATAGTGAAAGTAAAATCACAAATGAGAAGCTAAATATGAGTTACTGCAATATGTAATCAAAATTCTTAATCAGTTAAACCTTCCAAAAGTAGTGATGATGAAACAATGTAATGCGTAGGTCAATGGTTCCCCAATTTTCTATGAATTCACAATTATGATTGTTTAGAAGAATCTTTTTATTTTCATTATTATTTGCTAATTGATGGTAAGAAAGAGTAAAACAGAGACTACCCATTTAAAATGAACGTAACAACACTGCTTGTGAAGATTTTCAGACCACCATACGAGTTAATGCGTGTGGACGAAACTCACCTGAATGTAAACTGTCCCTACGTCAGTGGTGTAGCAGTAATTCTCATGTTGTTTCTGTCGTCAATGCTGTGAAATCTGACACCTGCACCTCAAAATCTCCTGATTCCATTTCCTTGGTTCAATAACGGATTGTGATATATGTGAACTGATGCAGTGATAAAAGAAAACTGGAAGTTTCAGAAAGAAGATTTGTATATATTTTATAACCTATAAGCTGAACTCACTTGTGACTCTGCCCCCCTCTCTCTCTCCAGCCTCACATTCCCCCTGAACCTGACTCCCCCAAACCCGACCCTACCCTACCCTACCCCACCGGACACCGCACCAGTCACTTTATCCAGCATTGGAGGCATTGGACTTACCACCTCAATCCTGGAACACTCTAGCCACTTTAATTGACTCTAAATTGTCTTTGCTCTACCACATTATCATTACATTACCCCTACTCTCATGTTCTGTGTAATTTATGTATGCACCAAGGGCCTGAGGGTAACGCATTTTCAATTCTCTGTATGTATGCACTGTACATGTGGTAGAATTAACGATAAACACACTTGATACTTGATACTTATTTGCATCTCTGAAGAGTTACGCAAGAAAGAAGCTGTGCTTTATTCTCTCTGGGGTGGTTTCTGGAGCTTCCACGACACTATTGAAGTAAACATTATGAAATTATCTGAAATTTGTATGTGTTGAATATAATATTATCATTTAATATGCATTTTTTTGTCTGTTGAATTGTGTGGAAACCTGGGTAATTTATTTTGTTCTCTATTTCCTGGTTGAAAATCCACCTCTTTGTAAGTGATGTTTTGGTACATGATTGTTTGTCGATGATGCATTAGTACCTCATGATTATTCATGAACCTGAGCTCTCTTATCCTATGAGAAGACTTGTATCAGTTATTAATGACTCTTGACACACTCGGTGTAGTTGTGACACCACGCATTAACTCAAAGGATTCATAATCTACAACCAACTCTTCGAAATTTAACCTCTTCAGCCCTGAATTATTTTCTAGGTCTCAAAAAAAAAAGCCAGGGGAGTATTCTGGATCAAGGTAACACATCAATCAAGGGTGTAACGCTCAGCTTTAGGACTATCCAACCATTACCTGGTCCACCTTATTCCATCATATAAACAACAGCTCAAAGCATCCAGGCATGGTGAGGAGTCCACGTGTACAAACTGGCGCAGTCTTTCTGGCCGCCACTTCAGAGCCACTAACACCAGGACTGTCCGGCACAAACTGAGCTTCTTTCCCCAGCCAATCAGTCTGCTGAACTCATAGCCCCTCCCCCAATTCCACTCTGTTACCAGCACCTAGAATATCGCACAATTGATCTCCTTGCATTTTCCACACTACACTTTATAGACTTTTGTTCAACTGTTTACATTTCATCGGTCTTTCAAAATACTCTACCTCATAGTCTTATGTTATTTGCTTTTTACTGTACTTATGTGGTTTGTATTGTACTTATGTTGTTTGAACTGGCGGCTCCATTGTACCACAGAAAATTCCTTGTGTGCACACACATGGCAATAAAGCTGATTCTGATCTTCTGATTAAATGTGGTGTTAATTGGAATAGACACAGGGTCTGAAGGGGTTAAAAAGCAGAGTAATCTAGAAAGGTGGTGCGGGACTTTGTTAATCAACAGAGTCAGACAATGCAATACTAATTCGAACTTCAGTGCGGGTTAGAGTGATTTTTTTTGGCTATGGAATTTCATTCCTCAAAAAAACGTTTCTTACAGTTACTATAAGAGCTACAGCTTTCAGTTTGCAAGATGTTATACAATTTTGACATATCTGCCTTGAAGAGCTCAAGAGTACTTTCTACATTAAAATATTTTAGCTGCTTAGTGTCAATAAATCTATAACAAATACTACTGAACTGGATATAGGGAATATACAATGGACATAACAAGAAGAAAACTCCTTTAAGAGAACACGTAAATACATAGCCTGTCAGAGCAATCCTTTAGACAAGTCCCACTCTCCTGAAATGTAATATCCACATAGTGACGCAAATGGTATTGCTTGGGGCCAAAATCAAGCATCCATGAAAAACAGATAGCCGCAATATTGCTCTCAAATGTATTATATTTGAGAAAGGCTCTGAAACTGAGCTTGAGAGGAAAGCAGAAAAACTGACATTGTGTTTCTTCCGTCAGTTCTGATGAAGTCATCGAGGTTTCCAACGCTCTAGCCTCAGTAAGCTCCAACCATCCCCTCCGTATGAATTAGTCATGAGGGCTACTCCACCGCTCCATAATGAGGAAGAGGAGAAGATCAGCTCGGCTCAGATCGCACAAGCCTCGTTTTAAAGGTTAAACATACACTCTCACACATTCCCCTGTCCCCAAGCGCTAACCTAGTAATTGAGCATTCGGACAGGAGCAAATTCCACCACAAAGACTTCCTTGCCAGACAGGATAAACTATTGATGCTAGTCTGAGCAAGGAAGAAAATCAGACCAAAATGTGTAATTTGTTGTCTGATCGACTGAACAGGAGGGCTGGACATTTTTCTGAACTGAAATTAGAAGAAAAAGAGAGATATATCACGAGTAACTGGCAGATTTCAATAAAACAAAGTGGCCGCAGGGTAATTTTAATGGAGACATGCAAAGTACTTTGCAATTAATAACAGTCCGACGATGATCTGACTGCAATGAGAATCATTATCTTACCAACCGTCATCATGATTCTCATTACAATCATAATCAACGCTTCGCCATCCTGATCATCATTACACTATAATCAGTGTAATATCCTTGAAAATACATATGCAGGGTTGAGCTCTGCACACTCCACCGTGCTCATGCATGCAGCGTCTGTCATATTCCATGTATAAATCGAGCAAGACTGTGTTTAAATGAGGCTCTTTTAACAGGCAGGCATCTGGAAACTGTGATATTGATATTAGAGACTCTGGTACATCCTCTCGGAGAGGAAGTGATGACATGAATTATGGAGATGTCCATTTTCTGCAGATTATACTAATTCAATAGTCACTTATTTGTGCAGATTCAGTGTTATCACTACTCGACTTATGTAACATAAAGGCCGACTTTTTCTGAAGCCCTCACGTTAATAAACACGAGGGGAGGCACGTCATTTGCTTCTGTTCTCACTCTAATCATGGGCTGCAAGAAATATTTGGAAGGAGGAGAAAAAACAAGCGTTATCAAATCTCATTAGTTTCTGAAACTAACACTCTGAAAAGATGGAATGCACTGGGCTCAGCTGGTTTAGTTGATCAAAGGGAATAACTCATTTAAGAAACTGACTGAGGAGTTCTGCTCTTGTGTACGCACACTTCAGAAAACTGAGGGCAAACCCCATGCACTGAACTGCAAGGAGTATAGCAGCATCAGGAAAAGATCACAGAAAAGGTGCCTCTTTTTGTAGTGTGGAGGCCAAGTAAGCTACGCTACTTTGTATAGGGAGTATTCAATTTATTATACGCGGAGTCAATGAGCGAAATAAGAATTTAAGATGTTTTCAGTTAGCGTTATGAGACTCTATTTGATCGTACTCCTGCAAGATCAGGCGATTTGAACTTGGACCTGATTAAAAAAAAAAATCTTGAAAAATAATCTCTGCAATTTTTTTTATTATTACATTTACCAAGTCTAAAGCTTACATTTAAAGCTGTACCCACATTGACTGTACTTTTTTTTTTCATAGTAATGACTGCGCAATGCTAAAAGAGGAGCTTAACTGAAATTTGAGTGTATCCTTGTTTCAATTTAAAGCATCTGTGATAAATATTGTTTAAAAAATGCTTCTTTCTTCAATATCCAACACAAAGAATTTCAAAGTTTCTCCCTTGACTTCCATTAAGATGATTTTTAAGACCAAAAACTGCTAATCTCACACATCAAAATGAGTAGTGCAGTTGAACCAGCAGGTGAACAGGAATTCCAAAACTAATTTTGAGAAAACTATACTATATTTCATTTAAATAATAATCATAAACACTTTTATAACATCTTTATTTAAAAAAAAAATATTAAAAAGAAAGTGTAATAATTCAAAACATAATTAATATTTGTTTAACTAAAAAGTTAAAATAAAATGTAAAAACAGGAATAGGAAGCAAACATTTTCTGTTGCTAATATTACTTAATTCAATAGAGATTCTAAACAAACATTATTGCAGAATCTTGGTCAAACGTAATAATAAAAATAAGATAAAATTCTTAGCAAATAAAGTCATCAGCAAAATTGCTTGAATAAACGCCATTTCGGTTTCAAATTTAAAAAGACCAGGTCAGCCCTCAAATTAACTTCAAAATAAAAATGTATTTGTTTTAGCCATCCTTCAAAAGAGCAAGTGACATTCACACCCTCTACACAAACTGCCTACTTTTCATCACAATCTCTGATGTCTTCACTATATATACTGCATAAAAGTCTCTTAAAGATGATAAGAGGCAAGTCCAGGAGGATCAGTTACCTGTTCAAGAGCTGTTACTACGTGCTACAGTCTGAAACCCTCAATAAAACACAATCACTTCAGCAACTCATATTTACAGTGGAAAAAATAAAAAGCACACCAGCACCATTAACACTTGACAAAGACAGCCTGCCTACATCAGCAAGCACTGCGATGGGGTCTCTCTGTGAAAACGTGCAAAGCTAATAAAGGGGAACGCATCGAAGAACAGAAAGCACAGGCTTCTGTAAATCCACATGATAAAAACTGTCGCATCCTTTTTTAATAACCCTTTCAGGCAAAATTGCATCATCATGAATGAGTTGTATTAGGAAGTGTTATATTTTTTCATTATATGACATAAAGAGGAGGAGGACTTATTCTTCACAGCAAAACAGACCTCTGGTAATGTTTTCAAAGATCAATTACTAACTTTCTATAAAAGCCAAAGCCTGCTAATATATTTTATGGAGGGTAATTTCGAAGCAGAGACGAGAGATGAAAGAGAGAAAGTGAGGCTAACTGCAGTTTTGGATGGCGGTGTGGTTATACGCCTGGATATGCTTCTCGGAGATGGTTGATATAGGACTCCAGACTACACAAATCAACTGTGGAGCCACTGAGTCATAAAATGGAACACTTAGCAGCCAGATTACTTTTTCTTTTTCATCAAAATATAGAATTGCTCAATATGGAACAGAAAACAGGGGCACCTATGCAGAGTTTAAAACCAAAAGAACAGAGGCAGTGGATTCCAGTTGGAGTTTAAGATTAAAAGAACAGAGGCAGTGGATTCCAGTTGGAGTTTAAGATTAAAAGAACAGAGCCAGTGGATTCCAGTGGAGTTTAAGATTAAAAGAACAGAGCCAGTGGATTCCAGTGGAGTTTAAGATTAAAAGAACAGAGCCAGTGGATTCCAGTGGAGTTTAAGATTAAAAGAACAGGGCCAGTGGATTCCAGTGGAGTTTAAGATTAAAAGAACAGAGCCAGTGGATTCCAGTGGAGTTTAAGATTAAAAGAACAGAGCCAGTGGATTCCAGTTGGAGTTTAAGATTAAACGAAATGAGCATTCCATCTATGAAAACTTTTAGTGCAGTTTTTATCTCCTTCTAGATTTGATGCCTGCTAGATTTCAGAGAAGAGCTGTGGATACAAACAGCGGCAATAAAAACTACTCCAACACACATATTTGTAACAATACGGAGTTAATTGAAAACAAGCGAGCCATTTGATTAGATATAAATGGGGAATTCCTCAAAGGTTCAGTAATTTACTAGCAATTAGCTACTCTCTTTCCAAAACAAATATATTAGGTTTCAGAAATGATAATACAAAATCTATAATCGCAAATTAAACTATAAGCCATGTTAAACCCATTACAAAGATCAAACCCATGTATATGTGATGTAAAAATAAAAACATTTGATAATTACAATTAAATACAATTAATTCATCACAAAAAATTATAACAATTTCTAGACTGTTTAGCAACTGAATATTGTATCAAGAACGTGAAACTATTTTAGTTCCAAAACAATCTAAAAATTAAAACTGTACCAAGCTTTTCAAATATATTGAGGCATTCAATTCGGTAGACAAAAAGCAAAGGAAGGAATATTTAGATGAAAACAACTTCGTAGCTTGTTGCAAACAGTACTTACATTACAATTAGGTGTTTTAATTTGTGAGGTTAAACCTTGAGGTATTGGTCTGAACAGTACAACATTTTTTTGAAGTCCACCAGCATTTTGTCTAAGATTAAATGGTCAGGGGCTAAGGATAAAAAGCTCAGGGTTAAAGCCCCGGATGTCCACGCAAAGTGTAAATATATTCAGTTATTACTAATACTAAATACATACACTAATACACTACTACTACAAATTGCAGTTGTTTGTAATTCATGATTATTGGTTTCTTTTTTTATTAGTGACAGCATGACTGACCCAGAAAAAGAAAGGAGAGAGGAGCTCTGGGTGAGTCAGAAACATCTCACAGGTCACAAACACACCATATACAACAGACACACAGATCTCTGAGCCACTTCTGGTCACAAATAGTGAGTGTGGCATCTGTTAGTGGCATTAAAAGGTTCATTCTCTCTCTTTCCTGTGAGTAATGAACAGGCTCCTGACAGCCGCGCTAAGCATTATCGTGACCACTTTGACCCTTGAAATAGCTTTTTTGTTCAGTTCCGGACTCTCCTGAGCAATTCTTATCATGAAACCACGGCCAGAGAGAACCTGCAGAGCTATGAGATGACGTCTCTTTGTGCTTCAATAATTTCTAGTCCATATTAGAATGCTGATGATATGTGGTGGTCACATGAGAAGAGCGGCACCTGGAGTCATCAATCAGAGCAGGAAATGAAAAGGCCTGATACATTGGGTTAAAAATAATAACCAAATGTATTATCCATCAGTCATGTCTCAAAACCACAATAGATCCATTTCCACAGAGACTCGTTTCAAGACCAAGCTTGGGGGAAAGCTCAGAGGAAAATCGAAAGTCACTATAAAACTCATTTACTCAGCAAAAACAAGTAATATGTTAGGAAGCACTATTATTACTCTTGGGTCCAAAATGAATATGGTTCACTATTCCGTGAACACAGCACCGACGCAAATAAAAGTTTCTAGTAAACGCTATGTGAAAACATCCAACTTCCGGTAAAAGTGTGAGTTTGTCCTTGTGTGGCATGTTGACAGATCATTGAAAATGTTGTATTTAAACAAATGGATGATATAACAAAGGTGTCAATTGTAACTTTATTATTATATTTATTCTTAGGCCTGTCATACTTAGTCTGGAATAAATTGTTTTTATATGCTTGTTTACCTAAAACTGGCTGTCCTGTGTCAGCTTATTAGAAGCCTTAAATACAAAGATAATCCAGCTTCTTCTGTCCCAAAGGCTAACAACCAGAGCATTCTCACAGAACATTTTTCTTTCGTATCTCTACTTAATGAGTTTTAAAGGGAAGTTTAGTCAGTTTTTGGTGACTAGGTTAAGTCAACCTCCCTTAGCAAGAGCCATTTGTGACAAGAAACATGAGGGATAGATGAGAGTATAAAATGTCTAAACATGATCAATGGAATTTTGTTCATGTTGAGAATGCTGGACTCTTGGTACCTCTCAATTTGTTCATCAATAAAATGTGATTTTTTTTTAATTTGAGGAAAGTGAATGATCATTTTATTTATTTGTTATTGGAATCATGTGATTTATACAAATTAAAGTAATCATTCAGAAACCTGTTTGGGTTTAGCATAAAAACTTGTTTGCTTTGCTATATCGGGCACTATATCGAGATGCTAAATATGGATGCATTAAAACTGTTTATGCATTATTGATTTTTGGGAATGATCTTTAATGCTGAGTGTAACAAAACATTTTTTAAATAAACATTCAGTTTGAATCCGACCTCTGAAAGTACTCTGTTTGTCTATTTATAGGTTTTATAAAAGAAAGTCGCTGAAATGAATGTTCTGAAGTATGAAAACACCAGTACTAGCTGAACATCCAAAAATCACATTCTTGTGGCGCTTCCTCTCACTAAGACATATCTGATCATGTGAGCCGTGCTTTGTCATCTGTTGTCACTCAAGTTAGTCGCTCTTTTGATTTTGTGCTCTTATCTTTCAGAAGACTTAAAGAAAAAACTTGATATGGCGTAAAAGCTGCGATACAAGACAAAAGAACGCAGCGGATCAGGTTTACTTGCCTTCTTTTTATCCGCATTTGCATGCAACATCCAATCACAACAGATTTAGAGCGAATTCCTGATTGATGTTAGGAGCATCACATAACAGGGTTTCTGCAGGTTTCATAAGATCCAATAAAATACGTTCAGGATCTTTTAAAGACTATTAAAAATTAAATTTCAAACACACAAATAAACACGCTTCAACTACATAATTTGAAACCCTAACCATCAATTATGTTTTTGAGCATTTACGAACGTTTTCTCAAACTCTGCCAACTCTAACTATGGCTTTTAAGATTTTAAGCATTTATGCACATTTTTTCAGACTATGGCAACCCTAACAATAATTTTTACTTCTTTTTTTAGCATTTAAGTAACATTTTCTCAATCTCGGGCAACCCCAAGCAACAACACATATCAAACGGGCGTCAGAAAAACAAGACCTGTGAAAATGTATTAAAGACCCAGAACAGTGAATTTAAGACTTGTTAAGGCCTAACATTTAGGCTTTTAAATGTGAGAGTTTTAGACTTTAAGACCCCGCAGAAACTTTGCATAAAGAGATTCGAACAAAGAGACTTACTGCAAAACTCATTTAGGAGTTGTTAGGAAAACGTATAAATGTAAATATATGTTGTGAGAGAATGTGTTTTTTTTAACCTTGTTTATGTGTTTATCTTAAGCCTTTCAAAACTCATTTAGGGGCACTTTAAAACAATCCAATGTTTGGTTCATCAATGCAGTTAGAGCTACAATGGGAAATTTTCTACCTGTGCATCGCACCAGGATTCAGCCTACTTTCTTCACACACTCCAAAAGGCTCTCGGTTATTTTGCAAAACTCTATATTTGCACAAAACAAACTTTTTTTGAATGTTTGACCAGTCATTTTCAATTGTGGAGTCCTTCACTACAAGCCCTTGGAGTTACCTCAAACTATTTAATAAACTTTTTAAATTATTATAACTAAATAAAGCTAACCCTTGATATTTTAGCTTCTAAGGATCAAAGAACAAACTTCAGTTATCCGGAGTGCACCGGTTTTCAATCAGCCTGCTCTACTCTGCAGTCTAGCTGACGTTGCCTTTCAATAACAGCATACAAGATTAAGAGAAGATGACAAATTCTCAGATAGTACATGGAAGATTACATTTTGATTAAAAGAGCTACCTGATATACATGATAGGCGTTGGCAGCACGACCTTGAAGAAACACAGAGGGAATCCACACGTTTACAAGGGCACGTTGAGTTCTTAGAGAGACAAAGATGGAGAGAAAATAGGGGAAGAATTTTTATTCAACTTGAGGAATGTAGTTCAGGGGAGCTCTAGATCTTCAAAATATAACATAACTTGCATTCCAAACATCACTGTTTATATAAAGGGGACAGCTGAGTGCAAAGTAAAAAAGGAAACTGTGTTCATTTTTAGACTTCTCTGCTAGATCATTGGCTTATGAAACTTCATACCGCATTATTGATCTGTTTCTTTAAATAATCATACAATGGAAACATAAAAAAGAAGAGTGAGAAGGAAAGCACTTACGTCTCAAAGTCAGAAAGGCTGGGGTCTTCAGAGGTCTGGCTCAGGTCTCCAGGCACCTGTGCAGAAGCAGAACAAGGGCTCATTTACTGCTGCTCGTAAACAATGGAGTTTTTGTGAAAGAGATGACTAATTATTCATTAAACACTACATTTGGAGATAATCAATAAATCAAATGGGAACATGTGGCATTTATCTGAATAAGCTCTTTACTAAACACAAAGAATAACACCCTAATCCTCTTTTAAAGCCATTTGCAGGGGTTGCGGATGACCACATGCTGCCAGCCAGTGGCACTGGGGAAGAACGGCCACAAGACCCATGCAAGCTAGAGTAGATAAACCTTCCATCGTCTACAGTTCGGCACAGTCACAGAAGGCCAGGGTTCACAGGCACTGCTGTCAGATGCTTCAAAAAGTAATCAGTGAGCAGCAGATCAGCAGTGGACAGGAAAGAGAAAGAGGACAGGGGGCAACGAGCAGATGAAAACGCTCGATAGCTAGCAGAAACTGACTGCTATTCATGAAACATTTGCCTCTAAATTTACTATTATTTGTTCACTATATTTAAGCACACACCTCTCTTACATTCAACACTTAATTGGTTTATTTAAACAAGTCTAACTGTTAAATTTCTTCTTTCTCTTGTCTAGAAATAGCTTCGGTAATGAGATTTGGGAGAAAGGGAAGTATTCGTTTCGAATTCAAATATTAAATAAAACATGGTTTGAGAAAACTCGATTGAGCGTCACCCTCTGTGTCGTTTTTACATTTTCGAGGATGTATAATGTAGGAACATTTTCTTAATCTTTTGCAACCCCTACAATCTCATTTTTAAAAATTGTTTTTCTCAAAATCTGGCAACAATACCGATCACTTTTATGATATTTATTGTACATGAGACTTTTCTCAAACTATGACATCGCAATTTTATGTTTTTTTTTTAACTATTGAACATTTTTGGCTTTTAAAAGACTTTTTCAGACCTGCGGAAATCCTGATAATTGCTACATTTTGCATCAAATCGCACATGTTGACATCACAATATTGATTGCAATTAGATTAAACACATAGCACTAATGTTGTATATTCTAAACTGACCTATATTGGCAAGCGTCTCTAAGTAGCCAACACCCCATTATGATTAGGGTAAAAACAAAAAAAGGAACCGTGAAATTATCTTCTCTAGATATGAAAGGTGACATTGTTTAAGGTCTCGTAGTATGTAGTAAGTGGTCAAAATTTACTTTCTGTATTCTTTAAAACTATAGTCGACTCTGCTCTCAGCAGGTTAATGTTTAGGTATTTGTCTGTAAACCAGGAGAGTGATGATGCAAAGGTGAGGTGATGATGGAAGAGGGGGGAGACAGAGATCTGCCCCCAGTGTGTCTGGCCTGCAGAGATACCGAAAAACACAGCCAGCACTCAATGAAAAAACACTTCCAGTCAGCCGCAGAGAGACCTGCTGTGCTTACCGGGCCACGCAGGTCGATCAGCTCCTGTCTCATCTGTCCAATCAGGTGATCTTTGGCCATGAGGGAGCGGTACAGCCTCTCATTAAATTCAATCAGCTCACCGTGCATCTCAGCCACCTAAAAACACACACTTTTATCAAGATGAAGTCCAGAAAAATTCAGCCGAAAAGGTCAAATGTGGATATATTTTTATATTTACATTACTTACACAGCATCTTTATTACAGTATTTTTGTATATAAAAATTTCAAATCCAATTTATAACATTAAAGTCAAAAACATTCTTTAAATTAATTTAGTCAATTGACTTAAGCAGTAACACTCACAAAGCATGATTTTATTTGGCTAAAGTAAAAATATCAGGAACAAATGATTGATAACACTGTGATTTTTTTCCTCAATTACATCTCGAAAGACAAGTCATCTTTTTAGCAACATTATATTAAATAGACAACTACGTAAATCAACTTTAAGTAGACAAACACTACTACAGTTTGGCAGCTGGTTGTAGTATGAGAGAGTGAAGGAGAGTTTGGAGGCTTGTGGGAGTCTTGTGTTAACTGCTCATTACGGGGAGTTTCATTCCTGTCTGCTGAATCCTCAGCTGTCATTTACTGCAAGTAACACCGACACAGTGGCAAGCTACAGTCTGCTATTCACAACCCCATTCATTTGTTTATGGAAATCTCATGTCAGGCTTGGGCTGGAGGGTTTTTTTTCTTTACCTGACAGCCACATCAAGTCATTTTTGGAAGTTTGTCCTGGTTTCAGGGGCATAGCTGCCCACACCAAAACCTTGACAATTATTAGAAGAAAACTGAAGAACTCTAAACACTTAGTTTTTTTTGGAAAATAAATGAATGTTTCCATTATTTCTACACCACAGCTGACTTTCTGCTGATTGGATGAATATGTCAAAGCATTATGGGAGTTGTATTCTTCATTTTAAGTCACAGCATTGATCTCAATTAAATCAATAGAGGAAAAAAACATAACTTAGTAGTAAGTAAATATTTCAGCACATTTCTCTTTTTTGTGCTCATCAATAAATTGCAGAAAAAGAAGAGTATTCTATAGTCTTAATAGAACACTCTAGAAACTGAACAGAAAATTACCTGTAATAAAAAAATTTCAAGTTAATGATAACAATTAACCAAAAAGACATATATCTTTGTTTCTAGTGATGCGCTCGCAGTGTAATGTGTTTTTAACGCCCCACCCCAAATCCCAAAACTAAATGGAATGTGAGAGTACTTTGTCCTAATCAGGAAGGTTTTCAAACTAGCAGAGATAAGCACAAAATTAATTTGATTGAAAGGTTTTCAAGATACATTTGCATATTTGTGTCTTTCACTAAAGTTAATTTTACTGGACTTTAAATTCACTTCAGTGATTTTCAATACTCAAAATAAAAAATGTCTACCACCTACAAATCTTTGGAAAATGCTTTTTTAACAATCTAAGACACCAAATTTGTGTTTGCGGGCAAGTATCTCAGAGCTTTTATTATTAGATATGAAAAACTACTTCTTTTTGTTATTTGATTTTGGAGGATTGTAGTTCTATCCTTGTAACATTGCGTGATCTCTCGTCTTCTGTGACTTATGTCGGACTTAATCAATTCATCTGTATTTTTGAGTGAAGGCGTAGACGCTGTACTATGATTAGTCTGACATCTTAGTCACCAAGAAAAGTGAAAGTAAAGGCAAATTTTACGAATGAACAGAATCATCGACAAGTGATTTGAAAATACTTTATAAATTATTGAATATAGAAATATAGAAAAGGATTTCTTGAAAAACTTCTGCACTAAATTTTCACCTATCGTGTACAAGCCTGTATCATAATTTATAGTGTAAAGCGTGCCTTTTTATATAAACAGATCTCTCCAGCAGACTCCGGATAAATACTTCAACATAAATTAAGCCTCTTTTTTTTTACCTTGATATATTAGACATGGTACTTTTGTTCAAAAACGTACCCATGAAACTACCAATCTGATGTTAGGACAGAAACATCACACAAAATATTAGACAGCGATTTTTAACAACTGCAGAAATAGCTTGAAATCTTTTGTAACTGGTTGTCAGACTTGGCCTTTTTTTCTGGTTTCTACGCTGTTAAAGGCAGTGCTTTATATAGCACCTCGCTTAAATCCATTTCTCCAAATCTTTTTTAGTTCCTTGTGTGACAACTTCAAAAATAAAATCCCTTTCAGCACAGAAAAAGAATGCCACGGTTCAAAATAGAGATTTTACAAGGAATAAAACATACTTCTTGACATTAAAAGAACTACAAAAATGATGGTCCATAAAACTACCCCGAGCACAGGTGATCCAAAAAAAAGCCTAGTTTACTCACAGTGCATCAACAGATCAACTTCTTCTGAGCACAATTCATTCATCTTCCACAGTTGCACATGGTAATAAACCTCCTCTCATTCATCACAGTTATTTATCTGCAGACTCGTTTCGAAAAGGACATTAAAAACTGAAAATTAATTTTAAGCGTCAGGGAACCCAATTAATTCTCTGCGAGGAAGCAGGCTAATCAGTTTGGTGTTCTGTAAGCAATAAGCTGTCTGCATCCAACAATTTCCCAATCCACACACCCAGCTTTTAACACTTGGGAGTTATCAGAACAGGCAACAGGTTCACACACTTCTCACAATGTAATGTAAACCTCATTACCGGGCCACAGCGGGAACCAGAGACTGTATGCGCTCATTGTCGTTACAAGGCCGCCGTTGTGCTCCAGCCAAGATATCAAGAACACTGCATCCACAATTATCCCTGGTCATTATTTTCATGAAGGGATGCAAACGATCTTGCTGAACACAAACACAATAGAGGCAAAGCATATCTGAATGAAGCAGAGGTGAGTGCGAGTAAATGTCAAGCAGGATAAAAAGCATCTGTGTTATTTATAATATGCTCACAGCAAAAGCACAGCTCGATTGGGGCTTGCTAATAAGATGAGAGGAAGCAGAGTGGACGTATATAGACGAGCGCATAGATTTTCACAGATCATATGCCTGATGTTTTTGTCAATAGACAGTTTACAAACAGTGTAAAAGGTTTGGTGTCTTCCAAAAAAATAATTTCGAAACTGTAACATTTGTGATCTATAAAATGTGAGTCATTAAACAGGTCAAATCAATGTAAATCAATAATTGAGGATACTGGAAAAATACTGAGGTCATGACAGAATAGACCAAACAATATTTACGACATCATTATGTGTGAATCAATGTTGTCTGTGTGAGTAATCTATTGGCTTTTTAAAAACACATCAAGGATGGTTTTTAATAGTTGTATTGTTACATAAGGTGTAGGATCTGTGTAAAACCGAAGTTGAGCACTGACGAGCAAAACAACATAAGCATCTTTTCGGCATCATCTCCTGCGAGCGTGTTCCCACACATAAATCAATATACAGACAGGAAGCTCGATGCTGTATTACTGTAAACATTCTCAGGAGCAATGAAGTAGTGGGATGATCCTACCGTATATTTTCAACTTCTTCCACAGGCTGCTTGTTTCACTTCATAAAGAATCAATGCGCCCAAGGAAGATTGCTTTGGGTTTGGTTATATTTTTGGAAGGATCTTGGCTGTTCTTTTGAATTTCTAAATCACGGTGAATTATGGCTGAACCTACAACATACTCTAAAGAAACGTGACACTAAATATACTTGTAATTTCTCCATTTTAAATTATTTTTTATAAAAAAAGACTTTATACTTTCTAAATACACAATAAGTCATGAGAGGTTTCTTTGTACATTCGGTACATTCTAAATATTCAATATTTTAAATACAGTCCTTTATGTCCAATTTCACATTTGTTAATGTTTTAAACAACTGACAGGAGTTAAATTGTAAATGGTTTAGCATGTGTACTGCCATGAAGTTTCTTTTACAAAAAATAAAAGTTTTGGGCAAAAATAAGCCTTTTTAAAGTCTCCATGAGCCTCATTTGTATGATTTTAATTGCTTATACACTACATGGGATCTACGTATGCACCAAATAACTCAAATTTACTCATCACTGGTACGACGGTTTCCACATACAATCTCTTGGTACTTTCCAGCTCACACAAAACTAACAAAAAACAAAATCTCCTCGATACCTAAAGTATTAAAGTATATTAGCAACTACCAGACTCAACCGAAAAAATCCAAACAAAATAAGAGAGTTGAATGGAGAAAGTTTCAATATGTAAAAGTTAAAATTACTTTAAAAGAGACAAAAGTTTTTTCAAAACCAAATTGTCAGGTAAACACACCTGGGTTATACGTTTGTGGTGTTGATATTTTTTGATGGCTTAAATCATTTTTGAAAAAAGTTCTACAGATAGTCGGCTGGTGTAACGAGCTTACCAAACTCCTTTTAATAGTGAAACATAAAAAAATTCTAATCCCACATAAGAACTCTTTTCTGTTGATTTAACACATACTCATGCTTTTGGTAAATAGCACTTCTCACGATTATCTGACGCTTGACAATTAAAACATTTCTGGCCAAAACACCAACTAAAAGTATAAATTCACAAAAATTTTAAAGAAGTCTTGCAATGGCTCTCGAGGTTACACGAGTTGTCAAAAAAAGTACTATAACAATGGCAGGTTGTGTTACAGGTCTCTGGTCTTCAGGGGTAAAGCTGTTGCAAGCATTATGGAGGCGCAGTGTTTTGAGACGCAGGTGCTGCTGACAGCTCCTCTGCATGGCTGTCAGAGCACAGGAACGACTGCTGAGCCAGGTGTCCTCGACCAAAAACACTGCAAAAGCAGGGGGGCGACTGGAGCCCGCTGCAGCTTTAATGCTCGTAATTGGATGTGAAGCAAGTTTGAGAAGTAAGCGCAGAAGACAGGCTTAACAAACACAAACAGACTTGAAGTGGCAGAGAAAAAGCGAGGGACTGTGCGGTTGGAGAAGTGGATGAGGGGAGGGGTGTGGACTGTGAATGCGCCTCTTCTACTAGGAGAACAAGAGTTCAAGCTGAGAAAAACACCATAACTACAAGATGGAGATCCAGAGGGATGAAAGATTTCAGCAGAGAGTCGGGTGAACTAAAAGAACTTTGAGCTTTGTAATCAGTTAAATGAGAGAGAGATCATTATCGTTATGTGATGCTGAACTTCATAACCTATCAAACCAAGCAAATGAAAAGCTCATCCAAGACTAAATTAGTTTAGCAAGATTCTCCAAGCCCACTGGATAGGCCGCTTAATACTGAATTTCACTGGACTACTACATATAAACACCAACGCTTCACAAAAATGTATGCATCATAAAAAAGCAAATCAACTTTCCAATCTGTTCAAACTTTAGATTTACTTTTTTTACTTTTCAACAAACGCAACATTCTTTTGATGCATTTCACAAATATTTGTTGGGAAGCTTTTATGTTTCAGGTAGTAGTGAGGGCTGTGTTTCTACAATAGTCAGTGTAGAACAATTACTTTTTTTAAATGGTGATTAAACTAGAGTACATTGTATAAGTATTTGAATAAGATGATTAAGCATGCATGCTTCATTGTCCATAACTGCATGGGTTTATGCGTGGTTTCCCTCTTGTAGCAAATAGGGGCTGGAATTATTATTTTTTTAATCCTGCAAAACTGTTTACAGGATGATCATAAAGTAAGTAATGCCCAAAAGACATTGGATGCATGCAATTCAAACATTGAAATACTTTATGCTTGATTTTTTTTTTACTAATCAGGTCAACAAAAGTACACACAAATACATCACAAACGCTTTGTTTGTGATGTCATAAACATATGACATGACAAGTTGCATTTGTCAATCTGCCATTTTGTTTCTTTAGTACCCAAACTGGAAGTTTTGGGTGAGTTTGAAGCCTCTTATTTGGATGTTTTGGAGAAGGAAAAAACTTTTAGAAACGCATCTTGTTGATGGAAACTAGAAAAATGGCGCCAAGCAGTGTCTGATTGCTCAGCTTTATATAATAATAATAATAAAAATATGACCCATTCAAGCACCAGTGAGAGAAAGACACATCTCAAAACATAGAAATTTCATATCCTCATCTGTTTTCTATTTCAGGATAAAATACAATGTGTAAAAAATGATTGATTTAAACACAATAATCAAGCAGAGCACAACAGTACACAGACTCTGAAAGGGACCGCAAGTAAGTGTCTCACCCAACAATAAGAGGTGAGTTCTGCCTATGTTCTTTACTGGTATGCTGTCAGTCAACAAACCATAATTAAAACCATAATTTATTTAATTTTTAAATACTATTTTTATCTGATATGGGTTCTGTTTGTCATTAATTTACACGATTAAAAACCCTAAAACAAGCTTGTCCCTTGACTATTTTTGACTTTATAGATACTGCTGAGTGAGCTCAGATAACGTGTGAAAAATTGTGGAATTAGTTGAAGTCCGTTTTCTGATATCAGTAGTACCCAATCTGAGTTGGCTGTCAAACAGTAACTTTGCATACACGTCATCAATATGCAAATCACTAACCACTAGGTGATTAACTGGGGAGTGCTAATGAAGTTTTGCTGATTTAAAATCTCAGCTCATTTCTGGAATAAGCATGGGCTAGAAAATAAAGAGATTGAATGAGATTTTAATAAAAAAAATAAGAGACTTTATAATTTAAAGGATCACATTTCCAATACAATTACACCAATGTGAACTACACATTATAAAAAATTGCACAATGTCACTGAATCTGAATCTAAGAATAAACACTTTTAACTCTAACTTTACAATTAACTCTACACCACAAAGTAGAAATAATGTTATTGAATGCCCCCCCCCTCCAGTGTGTTGTTAATGAAAAGAACTTAATACAATGTTGATATATATTGAATACTTTCAGAACTATGCTCAATAGCTACCCAAAATAATTTCTTTGTAGTACTTTAAAAAACATTCTTGCTACTGACTGACAGTCCAATTTAAACACTCATACTTATTCTTCGGATGATTGGCATCGACTAAACAGGGCATAATTGTTGAGCAGGCATTGTAAAAAAAAACAAAAGGAATAAGAATTTTCATTTTCATTAGAGAGCAAATTCTCTGTCCCTCGGTGTTTCAAAAAGTGAACCTTTTTTTGGAGAGGTTTTTTAGATTATAATTAGTGTTTTCAATTTCTTACCACATTTCACTTTTAATTTAAATTATATATCCTTTGCTATAAAAGACATTGCAGCTGTTCACATGTAATATAAAAAAGTTTTATATTTAAAAAAAATATGTTGAGCCACAGTTGCACTTTCCAAGTGTCCGAGTCAAAGTCTATTGGATTTTTGTGGGATAAAGCAACACTATAATAGTAAACAAATTCCTTCGTGCATGTGCACTGTCACGACCTACATCTATTTAAAAGACCAGACAGAAGAACAGAGCAGGTGGTGTTATGAAGTAGGTCAGCAGTAGGAGCACTTGTGATCCGTCTCTCCTGTGCACAGGGTGTTCTGAGGAGACAGGTGGCTGCTTCACAGACACAACACCTTGTGGCAATGACCACACAACTCAACGTCTCTAGACCTGCGGCACTCAACACAACACTGCCTTTCAAATCTCCAGTCCTAGAAGAGCACATCCAAACTAGTTCATTTTTTTTGTATTTAAATAAAATAAACAATCAGTGTTACTATGGCCAATATACATTTTGGTTGGTAAATAAACAACTTTAAAAAAGGCAGTTGTAACTCGGTGTATAAAGAGATCAGCCAGAGATCAGAAGGTCTCTGGTTCGATTCCCAGATTCCCAAAGTTGAGGTGGTGTGAGTGATGAAACGCTTGGTCTCCCATCTACAACAACCACAGTTGTGAGCAAGGGACCAGTGTCCCCACTGCCGCTGGAGTGTGTTCACAGTGTGTTTGTACACTGGGATGGGTTAAATGCAAAAAACACATTCCAGGTAAGAGTCACTCTATACATACACAACTAGTCTCTTTTAATTCACTTTAATTCAATTTCCTTTTCTTAGCAATCCCCCGTTGCCTCTTTGTATTACAACATGGGTCTCAAGTCCTGCTTCAAGAGATAAACAAGCAAACAATCAAAGAGGAAGTTAAATGGTGGAATCATTTGTCTTGCATGAGGGTTAAAGTTAAAACAAAAATCAGCTTTAAATCATTTGATTTAGAAAAACATGTTTGCTTTTTGTTTTATTATTATTATTATTATTATTATTTTACAAGTGTGCCATTTGTTTAAGTAAACTTTGAGAGCCCTGTATTACAATGATCAGACATTATACTACATTATATAAAAAATATTTTTACTTTATACTTTTTATTATTGTACACTTGAAACTTACAGATACTTTAGCCTAGGTACTTGTGTCACTAAAGGATGAGCACTGTTGAGCATTGACGTTGGATTGTTTTTTTATATTGTATGTATTCTCTTAAAAATAGAAGATTCTACATTTTTTAAATGTGACTTCTAGCAAACGTTCCCAAATCATGTCTCCAACCTGCTGAAAAGCATTGAAACATAAAATCTAAATAATTAAAAAACAGTGGTAAAATTAATCAAAGTGAGAAGTCCACCTATGATATGACTTATACAACTTGTCTTGACCTTGTAGGACTAAATGAAAAGTATTCTACCTGAAAGTAGACTGTACAAAAATACAGTATAAAAGGCCTGATATACACCTGCTTTGAACGATACACCCCCTCATATTGTATAATTTTTGCTAAAACATTTTAAATGACTAAAATTCCCGCTCAATTCACACATTACCTACTGTTGGTTTCCCATGTAATGTTCTCCAGTTAACTGTTTAAACCTATACTGTACAATGCTTCATTTGTTTTGGAAGAAATATTAACAAACAAATCGTTTTTTTAATTACAAAAGCAATTCTCTCTCATCATCTAAGATTTTTCAAAAGCTGATGTTTTCATTGGCTGTAAAATGTAACCTTTTGCAAAATGTAACTGTAAAATGGTCCTTTAACAACCCTGGTCAACGGAATCGACTAGATTTATTAACTATGATGAAGTGTACAAAGCAGTGGCGGGAATGAGTACTGACATTCAACTTCAAACCAGCTGTCAGAAACAGGCTCTAGGTGAGAAGACTGCAGACAGAAGGTTCAGTAAACATGCTAACCCTGCGGTGATCACTGTATCGCAGCCCTAATGAAGAGTCAGATCAAAGAGGGATTCCAGAAGCGCTTGCCATTCTCAGCAGCTCTCCTGCTTAAAACAGAACTCTTCAGCACATCACTTCAAAGCGCATCCAAGAGGATATGGACACTGTTCATCATTACAGCTTCTCATTTTTCATTTTCACAAAAATCACTGACACCCACAAATCTCAAACAGGACTCATTTGCCCTCACAGTGAAAGAGAAGCGTCTGTTAACAGCCTCATAGATCCACTTAAAACAATAGATGTCTATCAGATTCGGAACATTCCATTCTGTGATTTAAGAGGGCTGAATGTTTGAAACAACTTGTGCACAATAAAAACTGGGATTTTTTTTAAAGGATACAGCTCCACTGTTTTATGCATGACTTTAGGTCTGTGATGAGAAGTTGTAACTGCTGTAAATCCAAACTCTTCTGTTTAGTTTTTACATTACAACACTGGAGTGTCAGTCTTCAATACCATTTTCATGCTGACATCATTAAGACATACAAACTTCTAAACCTAGGAAGGATCTTAATTCTGTACACATCTTAGTTATGGTTTATGAAGTTTAAACATGAATTACTATTTTTTTGCCTGAATAGTGGCAAAATTGGGGTCACTGCAATTGTTTCCCAACATGACCCAGGTTTAAAATAGTTTTTTTTTTATTCTATAGATGAGTACACTGAAGATTCTAACTTGATGCGACATGTGATCCGAACCAATGAGTTTGTCCAAAGAACGATCAAGTCTTCATTTTACCATCTGAGTAAAGTAACCCATTTGCTGACCAATGCCGCATTTTTGCTGTCCAATGCTGCATGCTATAAAAGATGTGCAAATACACAACATCTCTCACCTGGACAACTGTGGTGCTCTCCAAGACATCCAGTTCGATCATGATGAAATCATGATGATCACATACACTCACACTACACAATAGCTTCCATTCAGTTCATGCTACTGACAATATGGCTAACAATTTCATCCTACATATCAGGTCCAGCTCTGGGATTCACACAGTTACATCATTTTTTTTAAATGAAACTTTTTAATTGGTTTTTGACTGCTGAAATTTCGTTTAATTTTTGTATGGTTGATTTAGCATTTTTGGGCATTATTCCTTAAATGATGTCTCAAATCAACCCTTTCTTTGACATATTATTTAAATTATAAAGTGTTTTTAGTGAAGTGTTTCAATCTATGTTGAATCAATGTTAATTTTTCAGGAGTAACTAAATTTTTTTGTATTAAACTTATGCTCTTCTGTCAGAACGTTTTCATGAAAGTGAATATTCTCCCAAATTATTGTGTTTTGAAGGCGTATAAGATCAGAAAGGGTCTTTCTAATCCATCTTTGGGAACGTCCAAAAAAAGACAATCCCTGAAATAAATTATCATTAAAGGCTGGATGAAAAGATGCTTTTATGATTTAGTCTTTCTTATTTCATGGTTTTTGAAATTTTTAGTAACATAGATGGGGAAATTCTATTATAGTATTTTATATTTCTTAACATGAATGGATGGATGGATGGATGGATGAAATCTGTTCAACAGATGACAGTTATTAAGCAAATTACATAAAAAATGTATGCTATTGTTAATAATACCAAGTGAACAATTAATATCTAATTATACTGAACAACAAATCCAACAGAAAATATCTCTCAAAAGCAAGTATAAAATTTGGCACGAGAAGAGAAATGTCAAGGCATTGAAAATTCATCAGAGAAAAGAATTTAAACTTTGTGTAACAAGAGATTTGAATGCTTTCACACTAAAAAGCCACCTCTAGGAAAACTTTTAATTCTTCTCTTTGAGCCACAGAGCCATTAACTCCAGTCTGGAAGCATGCCAACCTCTTCTAATACAGAAGAAGAGGTCTCGTGGTGAGAATTTGAAGCCAGGATTGAGAGGAAGTGTGTGGGTTAGACACCGAAAGCATACACAAGACTCCTTTTGTGTAACTACAGAAGAATGATGACATCTTCAAACCATCTGATGCATCTCAGATGATGTAAGTACACAGTTACACGGCTTCTGGCACAAGAGAAACACACCAGAAGCCATTCGGTGAACGCTTGAGGTGGAGTAGGACAGACAAATCAATAATTTAAACAGATTGTACACTGAGGTCTTTACATCATCTCACACACACACATTTACTGTTCTAGAGGTACTATAGCTCTTCGTTTGTGTGGCAGCATATTCATTAAGCCACATAAATGCGCTGCTTATCGAATAAAACTTCCATGTGGCACAAATTCATTGGAGCTGAAACTGAAAATAAATAAACCTCTCATACTCTTCAATAAAAGTCTGAAGCATTAAATGCACTACTGCATGTGAATTTAACATGTACACATAGGAAGCCCTTATAAACATGTCTAAAAACCTCCTTTTGAGACAAACAGATGTGGATAAGAAGCATAAATAAATGACAAGCTCCAAAGAACACATTATTGTAAATATGTACATGAATAAGTTAACAGATACCCTCCCCAAAAGATAAACAGAATAGATGGTTATTGCAGAAAACTACTGTGAGAAAGGCATGAGTTATTTATGCAGTCAGTGTTGCTTTTTGTGCACATTTATTCTAATGTAAGCACAAGCCGCAAGCTCCCGTGCTCCCACAAGCAGTCTATAAAGAAGGAGTGCAAATCTTTGACTGACCACATGAGGATCATTTAAAGAAATAACAGTCAAAAAATCATTCATACACCTCTCTGTCCACTTGTGAGTAATCAGTGGTTAAAAAGGTCTGGCGCTGGCCATCTAAGCCCACATTTTAAAAGAAGGCAGGATGTAAAAATGTTCATGGAAGTGCCTGAATATTTTTTTTTCTGAAAAGCTGATGCAACAATAACACAACACTAAAAGATTTCAGAACTCAAAATGATAAATTTAATATGGCTTTCAGAAGAGCTGCAAGCTTCTGTGACAAAGTCTTGTGATGCAACACTATCTTTTTTACCAAAAGCGAACACTTCCTTTTAGGTTTGAGGGTGGCTCAAGATAATTTCGGTTAAATTAAATAATTTAACAGATTCGAGGACAAATTGTCAAGTTGTAACTGGATAAAAGAATTCGAGTATCAGTATAAAACCCATGCAAAGAGACGTCCATACCATCAAATACTGTGACATCAAATTAAAACATGAAATAAATAAAAATAGATTAAGACATTAAATGAAAAAGAAATGAAAACAAACTTTTCATTTAGTGCTACTGTATTCTAAACTGCTGTAGCCATTGATGTGTTCAGTGAATGGCTTAAAATGTATTCATGCATCTTTATTTAAATGTTATTTTAAATTAGTGAAGTAAAAAATACAACCACATTAACACGTTTGATTTATTGCTCTAAAAGAACCATTTAAAGACACAACAGTTATAGAAGGAAGAGTCAAGAGTCACCAGCACTCACCTCAATAAGTTTTCGCTCATAGTTGGATGCCAGTTCCTCTATATCAGCCACGGAGCGGTGCTGAGGGGCCGGAGGGGGTCCATCACATTTCCTCTGAATGGTGGATGCTGAAAAAAAAAAACACATGAACGGGGCTTTGTGTAATATTCTTAAAAACATTTACATCAAAACAAACAACCAGTTCTCAAATTAAGAAAAGAACAAGATCAGGAGGGCAACTCTGCATGTGTCATCAGCCAATAGCTGATTTTTCGGATGATAAAAAGTTCAATTTCAAGTCACATTACCATACCGGACACAAGAAAGTAGCTTTTTTTTTTTATGTTTTTATGTTAATTTGTCTAAGAGCACAACATTGTTAAGTTCTAAAATACCCGAAACGGATTTTAAACATTAAATACAATTTTAATAAATTCAAAAATTAATACTTTAAAATTTGTACTGTTAATGTGTCAGGATCTCTATCTCGTTTTTCCCTCTGTCTCCTGTCCGCGTCTCGGCTAATTATGTTATCTGTCGCAGCTGCTTCTCGTTTCGTTAATTGTCTCCGCTATTTAAGTTCCCCTGCTATGTCTCATCTTTGTGAGTTGTTGTTCGTCTTGATGTTAGCTGATGCGCTGCTCTAGCTCTTCTCTTGTGGCCTGACTCGTTTACGTAGCCGGTGTGGAGCACTGCACTCAAGCCTCACCCGAGGAACCGAGGATCGTGGTGGACTGACCGCTCGGACTAACCCTACCTGCACCTCCTTGAAAGAGCAGAGGACCTGTCGCCTCCCGCGGGGTTTAGCGCACCTGTCCCAAGACTTTGTTTATGTTTTGAGACTCTGAACTGTGTTCCTGTTCTGTTGAACAGCGGTTTTGATTTAAGCACTTCAGTCATTAAAGACTCTGGGTACCGATCCCTTGCTTCTGGGTCCTTCTTACCTCAGTCACACAACATAATGATATTCGTAGCTTTTGATATTAATGTTATTTTAATATTACTCTTTAGTAATCATCAAAATGTACAAAAACAACTACTTAGAAATGAGTAAAACTTATTATTCGTTAAACAAATTAATCGTGAATTCAAGATTTTGTAAATCTAATTTATTTCAGATTCATCTGAATAGACATATTTATAAATATATATATATATATATATATATATATATATATATATATATATATATATATATATATATACATTTACAAAAGTATAAACTCTGCATTTGAGAGTGACCAAAGAGGGTTAATGATTAAAAAATATATATTTAAATGTTTTCATGCACTAATTAAAAAAACAGTCCAACAGTTTCATTTAAAGGTAGGTACTTTTTTTTGCAGTCATCTTCTTTCTTTTTTGCAAACATCATGTGGAAGTGGAACGAATACATCTTAGATAACAGTATTTGCTCATATAGGGTTCGCATTCCTCCTGTGTTGCAGAGAATCAGCCTATAAATCCTTTAAATCTGCTATAAACCAACTTTTTCTGCAACGACTGAGAAAAGCAGTAAAACAGCATCCTCCCTAAATTCAAAACTCAATTAAATTATACAACTTTTCACATAACAAAATGTTACTCGAGGCACCAGCGAAAGGGAAAGCAATAAGAACAGAAAGGCAACCCTGGACCTGGCTAGCCTTCAAAAGAACAGCTGTTCCACTCTCATTTCCCATTCCTCAATAGAGAAAAAAATTACAAGTTTGAAAAGCAAAAAATGAAGTTTGACCAGCAGAGGATGGAAAAGTCACAAATTGACTGCTGCAGATGTTCCCAGCGGGGTCAAAAGCAATTTGGCATGCAAAGAGCGTAGCACAATAGCCTAGCAGCAACTGGCTGATAAAGAGTGGCTGGATCATCAGAATAGTAGAGATGCACACACGGAGTCTAGAGTGGGATACAACAGGAGGTGATGCTGAGCTAAAAAGTTTGACAAAGCTGTAATTAAGTCAATAGTGAAAAAGTTACCCATCCTAAAGATTAGACAGCCACTCACTAGTACAGTCTCGAGTCTTATCAGTACTTCGTCAACAGACTCCATATCCCACTAATGCATACACACAGTGCACTCCAACTACTCCCAAAAAGCCTTTCAACCAGCGCAATAATGCCTGAAACCTTTTACAATATCTTCATTTTAATGGAATTGCTGAGAAGACTTCATTCCACTATATTAAACAACAGAACTCTGACCATCATAGACATTAAAAAAACTGTAAAAATAGCAGAATTCTCATCAGGAACCATGCAGCGTGGATTTTGGGAAGTACTATTTTATTTTATTTTTGTAGTTTTTTTATCCAAACGTATTGTCTCAGTTTTTATCCAAAGTTTGTTAAAGAAGAAGAAGAATGGAAGATTGCTACCATGTAAGTGAAAAGTGCAGGTTTGACAGACAGCTGGAAAATTAAAGTGTGTTTACATGTGGAAGGAAGGGGGAAAATCAAAAGAAAATAAATGCAGAGAGTTAATGAGAGTGGTGATCAAAGTAATCTCCATCCATTTTCCCATCATGCAGCAGTTGCTTCCTGTGAGACGGCTCGAGATAACAACAGCGTATCATTCCATCAGCCAGTGATCTCTACTAAGTGCAGGACGCAGTCAATTTGAAGCACAGACATGAAATTGTATGCATAACACTCCTTGCGTTTTGTAGAGGGCAAACACAGAGGAATCTAAACTCCACACGAAGAGAAACTAAATTACCAACAATCTCCTTGCTTTGTGTTTTCCCTATTTTGTCCATGATCTAGTCCCTTAGACATCAGAGAAAAAAAGAAATGGAAATCTTGTTGATTTTCGCTGCTCAAACTGGTTGTGTGAAGCTTGATAATTCGTTTCACAGCAGTCATGCAGATGTCAAGAGCAGAGAGCGCAGTTTGTGACAGGAATGCACATAAACTGCTTTCAAAGGGGAAATTTAATAGCAGCAATCTGGCTGCGTCATATGCAAGTAAGAGCTTCTTTAAATAGCATCGAATTGAGAAAGATTCTAAAAGCTATGATAGTGTATTCTATATGCTATATCGACAATAGAGCAGTGTAAATTTGTAAGCAGCAAAGGAGCATTGTACGTAAACCATATAATGCATGCATGAACATGCATAGTGTAAAGATTTTTGGACAAACAGTCTTTTTACTTTATATTATCTCATTATAGATAATTATGTTGGGTCCTTTCATCAACTAGTTTTCAGGTTTAAAATACCCATATCTCTAGACATCTGGAGGTCTGGAATATTGCTGCTTTTCAACGAGCCGTTTAGCAACGCTACGACTCAACTCGAATGGCTTTCCAAGGGTTTTTCCACCACGTCTTTTACCTGGTACAGGAACCTTTTTCTTGACTGTTTAGATGAAGTTCTATGAAGCGAGTCGAGTCCAACCAAAGTGAAAAAACAATGAACAAGACATCCTGTTGATAGTGGAGCTCACCGATCGGCCAGAATGAATCATAACAAACTTGTCTCACACAATCCCTCTCTTACCTTTGCTAGCCTTTTTAATCTTGCTGTTATCAAAAGTCATTTAAACAAAGCCTTGGTAAAAGTCACCACCTTCACAGCATAAAGACCACTCTAAGTTGTTGAGTGAAATCTGTTTTTGCATTACTACCCCAAACTCTCTATTAACCAAGCAGGCAGAACTAGTGTGACATAGCAGAGTGGAGCTTGAGCGAGGTGTCTAAAAGAGACAACTTCTAGTAGAAGTTTTTGGAAGCACAAACGTCAGCGGTGGTGAGCTGAGAGAAACCTTGAGTGTAACTTTTTGGATTTTCTTCCTTTATACCTCTCAAAAACTAGAAAAATATACTTCCCCTTTAACTATTTAACAATGAACACTCACAACTTAAAAAATAAAATAATTTAAATATTGGAAAATAAATAACTAATTTAATTAATCTACATGTCCTTTTCCCAACATTTTATCCAGTTTAAGGTAGTTTAAAGGTGCCGTTTAAATCAAACTTTTAAAAAAATCAAAATTTTAGATTTTGTTTCTTTATCAAAAATGTGCCTCAAGTTATATTCAGTTTGGTTCATTCATGTTTGTGTAATTCTACCTTTTTTCTGGGAGCTCAAAACGGCTCAATGGCCATAACCACATCCACCAACCAATCAGATAAACCCTTAATGCATCTCAATGAAGAATGCACACGCTGAAAGTGTAATCGCAGTAGAACCGCGTTGGTAAACATCAAAAATAAAGTGTGTTTTTGGACATCCAAGGCCAAAAGTGCCTTTATTAACCCAAAAAATTATTCTGATAATAATTCTGATCCTAATAATAATGTTTTCATCAGAAATGGGAGGATAACCAAACACAACCAAACAAGGGGCGTGATAGGAGCATGGCAGTGTGGGGAATAAGACATTATATTAAACTATATTAGAATATTATTTGATATGAATTTATTCTAGAAAAATTCATTGAACTGCTGTTTATTTTTTCATGATAAATTAATTTTCCTCAGCAATGAATAAACACAACAAAACATTACAAAATATGAACTATTCACTTATTATGTTGTTCATTTATTTTTCAATACATTAATGGTTCTCTTCGAATTATTAATTCCAAACATTAGAATTTTAAATGTAATTGAAATTTATGAAATTAAAAGGGACATGACGAAATGCTCTTCCTTACACATTTGAAAATAAGATGGAAAGCAGCCAATGTTTGATCAAGGAATCCCTTCTTTTAGCACTAGGTTTAAAATAACCAGGCTTGATTTAGCTTGTAATCTTACAACAGTGAGAATCCTTATCCCTTACAACACCGGCAAGCGAAATTAAAGCATCGAAGAACCCAGATTAAACACCTTAATTCTGATACAAATCAAACAGCTTTACTTACAAGCGATGACAAGCCTTGCTCATTTGCATATTTGCATGTTAGTCCCTGAACATAATCCGCCAGCACAGACAAAAATATTTCATTCAAACATTAGTCAGGGTATAAAAACACCTTTGGTTTCCTACTGCATACAACCCATACACATCTATCCAGTTCTTTAGGGTCAATTTTAAAAGGCACACTCATCTGGTCATTATTCACACTAATTTCAAAGATATTAGCTCCAGAAACTTGACCTGATAACGTCGTCTGCACTGAAAACATAGAAGCAGTCCTGTTGTGGCTCATTAATCATGAAATTCTGAAAACATCACAAGCTAGAAGCAATAACGAGAGCATCAAATCCTCCTCCCTAACATCACACTCTACCAACACTTTTCAGGGTTTGTATTGCTACCTTTTTATGATAAACAGACAGACCCTAAAGAATGCTGTATAGCTTAAGTGAGAAAGGTAGCAGGAGTTCTTGGTTTTAAAGCTTCTTAATAAGACTCTCGACAACCCAGTTCCACTGTATTTCTAAAAGTCAATCTAATTGCTTTTTGGTTATTGTGTTAATAGCCCTGACAGCGGTAGAGGGAAATTTTGCTCGCCACGAGAGAAAACAGAGCCTACAGACGATTAATTTGCCTCTTCGCCATAATTAAATGCAGGGCGGCTGATAAACTTGCAGATGACTAATGACAAATGTTAAAGTAGGTCAAATCAATTATTTCAACATCCAGGCACCAGAAGAAAACAAAAGGAGGGAAAACAGCACTCAGGCAGTCTCGCGAGGCAACATTAAGCAAGCTCTGCACAGCTTGTGAATGCTAATTTTACTTTTGCGCCTAAGCAGATTCCGTCATTTATTTCTCGAAGCTTACAGCACTGAGAACTGATAAATACTGTACATAATCATTTCTATCACTCTACTCTAATCAGGGGTTGACAAACCATTCACAGTAATCAAAATAAAAGTGTAAACTGTTACCAAAGCGTTTTAAAATTAGTTTTTCTAATTAGATCCCTCAATCACAAGCAGCTAACATTTAATACATGAGCTCCAAATCCCACAATGACGACAGTATGACATGACTTGGAAGTGAGTGTTAATGCGGATGAAGTGGTATAATTCCAAAAAGCAGTTGAAGCAACAAAAGTAGAACAAGTACCTTTAAAATAATGCACCTATTAAAGCAACACTAGGGCTATGTTCAGACTGCAGCCCAAAGAGATAATTGTTTTTGCCCGTATGTGACTTGTATTTGATATTTTCAGGACAATCTGAACAGCTCAATTCCCATGTTTTAAATCTGACCAAAGTAGCTTTTAATTGTGGTCCTGAATTTGTTATCTGATTTATTGACATGTTACTTCAGTCTGAACAGCCCAACTTAAACAGTTTCTCACTTTCTCGCTGAAGAAGACATCTTTGTACTAAAATAGTTTCAGGAAGAGCCCAAATCGAAGCTTAATGAAGTCGCTGTTGATATCCGAAAACGTTTAACTCCGCTTCAGGGCGTATAACACATCTGTTCTTTTCCATCTTAATCTATTACTTAATAAGGTATAATACTAATAATTTTGGCTCTGATCAGATCTTTACACCCACAAAGACTCAAAATTACCTGTGAGTAGGCGCTTCAGAGCTCATGTCTTTTAGCGGAGAATTTTGGTGGATGAAGTTTCTTATTTAGGAAATGAGTTTCACATTTTAGCCGCATTTTGTTCACCCTGAAGACAGATAGCAGACGCATGTTATTTGTAATGTGAACGAACACATCAAAAATCCAATAAGAGAAATAAGAGTCTGAACGTAGCCCGAGTAACAATTTACATTTTGTTTGAAAGGTTAGTGTCTATGAAGAGAAACAATGTTGTTCATTTATTTTTCAATACATTAATGGTTCTCTTCGAATTATTAATTCCAAACATTAGAATTTTAAATGTAATTGAAATTTATGAAATTAAAAGGGACATGACGAAATGCTCTTTCTTACACGTTTGAAAAGAAGATGGAAAGCAGCCAATGTTTGATCAAGGAATCCCTTCTTTTAGCACTAGGTTTAAAATAACCAGGCTTGATTTAGCTTGTAATCTTACAACAGTGAGAATCCTTATCCCTTACAACACCGGCAAGCGAAATTAAAGCATCGAAGAACCCAGATTAAACACCTTAATTCTGATACAAATCAAACAGCTTTACTTACAAGTAAATCCAAATCTTCCACTCGTTCACTACTCTTCTGGTAGATACAGTCGCTACCTGGTCCCAGGCACTTTATTCAGATAACTTGCCAAGGATTCTCCATGGCTCACTTGCTTGCAAATCTATGTTTTAAAGTACAGACAAAATAGTGAATCATAATTAAAAAGTAACCAAAATGGAGGAAAAGCTGTGACTTTATTGGAGCGTGTATTTCTGATAATCTCACACACGTGAAAAGAAGATTCGGATGAGCAGAAGTAATGTAATATTTCTTCTGATTTCTATTGTTATTGTAGCCATATTGGTTAAAGATTCAAATCATAGCAGTCTTCTGGGAAAGGAGGTACAGCCCCATCTTGGACAAAAAAAAAATCTAACTCACATGAGCGCAAGATTGACGAGATCAGAAGAGCACATTAATACCGGCCCTCGCTCACGAGATGTTTATTTGCCAATGATATTTTGTATCTCAGGGGTTATGACGTGCACAAGAAGGTTGAAAAAAAGCTTCGGTTTCAACTTGCGCTAATCTTCTTATCGCACACCTGAATATCATACTTACATGCTCGAATTTTACCACAATTCTAACTTCAGAAAAACCCCTCAATTTACTAACTTTGTAAACTGATCGCTTCAATCCATAAAGCACGGGGTTCATAAAAGGGTAAGGGGAACGAGTTGTTTATGGTGTGACCGCCTGCTACAGTCCATTCCTGCCCCCCTGCAGCTCCTCTTTACAAGTAGTTGATAAGAGAAGGCTTTTCATTTCCTATCAAATGAGATGTGCACGGTCCCTGATAAAGAGAGAATTAAAATCGAAGCGGCGGGAGGGCAGCATAGAAGAATGCTCGTCGCTGGATCCCATTAGCAAGTGTAATTTAGACATTTCCTATTTAGAGATTTGGAAGAGAGTGCAGAGGAAGCCATATCTGAGCTGGCAGAAGAGTTCAAAGACAGTGTGATATTATCGGTCTCTATTATAAGAGCTTTAGCCAGCTGACATGAGGTGAGAGGGGGTGCTCACACCCAAAGCATTCATCAACAGGGACAGAGAAGAGTTGAGTCCCACTGGAGAGGCCATGGGAGAACCCTTCTCTGACCATAGCAATATCAGTGAGTGGTGAAGGGAACCGCTCAAAGCAGGCAGCTGGATATAGCATGGCAACAAGTGGCAATATCACGGAAACCTGGATTAGACACGTGTCTACATGTTTGACATGAGGGTTCTAACTCTCCTTTTAAAAAGCAAAAAATGTTAACACTTTGAAAACACTGTAATTCAAACTCCCAGCACATTTCTCTAGTAGTTTATACTCTGTAACTTTACCTAGGTAAATTGTTTAATGCATTCAATTCCAATTCCAATTCCAATCCAATTAAAAAGTTTTGGATCAACCATGTGCATTATATTTGTTGCTATATATTACATTAAATATTTGTTGTTGATCTCTAACTAAAACGAGAAATGAGTAAACCCCATAATACAATTTAAACTTCAGGTAATCAAAAGTTAGTGAACCTGAAAATAAGAATCTAACTCTACAGTGTATTTTTGTTTGGTAAAGAGCTATACTAATGAAAACCTTTTATGATTTAAGTTTTTTCTCCTGAGCCAGGATTTCTGCAGGTTTCATAAAGTCAATTTGAAGACTTTTTAAAACCTTTTTAAAACCAAGCGGCAACCCTCACGATAATTTTTGACAAGCAGAAATATTGATAACTCCAAAGATGAATACATTTATAAAGGAGAAAGAGCATCCTCATTAATCGCTCCAAAGCTTTGGAACAAACTCTGTAACTCCTAAATTAACAGTATATTATAATTCTATTTTTACTCCATACAATTTGTAAAGATAAACTTTCATCGAAACGATGTGAATCCACATTAGACCCCTTGTTTGCGATCTAAACCAACATATTTTGAGTTTGCTATATAAATGCATTTAGGTTGATTATTTCTTTTACATTTTCATGCTGTTGGCTTTCAGGGACTGACATTTTCAAAACAAAAAAATTATTTAGAATCAAGCAAACATTTTTTTGTAAGTCATACACCTTTGGGTAGGATTTTTCCCAAATGACTTTTTCCCAAAGGATTAGACAAAAATCTATCCTAAAATATATGAAGTATACAAATGGTATAGATTATGTTACGAATACTAAACAATTACAATTAAAGTCACTTGACATTAAAAAAAAGTATTTTCAATGTGGTCACTATTTTTCATTTAACCTTTTTTAAACCTTAAAAATTATAATGATGTGCTACATTTTTCAACTGCAGAGGGCAAAAACAAAATAATAATAATAATTTTAGAAGCAAGAACTTCCAAGAAGCACATGATGACAACTTGCTCTCTAAAATGTGTTCCAAACAACTTAACAATCAGCAAAAATGAGCTTTCATTCTGTGAAAAGCAGCTTTTTAAGTGAAGGAAAGTGGTCAAAGTCTCAGAGGAAAATCATTCTAAGTAAATCAAAGTAGTTTACATTTTGTTTTATTTCTTCTAGGAGAAGCATATCTTAGGCAATATGGATTTTCCTGTGAAGCAGTGACAGTAGCACAACACTAATATGCTATGTACTATAGAATGTAACTTTTTGTTTCTTAAAAATATATTTATTTTTCTATACATAGATTCCTTTGGTTTCATACTCAGCAGAAGCCAGGTCATTCATTATTGATTTCGCACTCATCCGATGACTCCCCTCTTGTTAAAAATTAGATGTAACTATCTAATAACACTGTTTTAATGGGCATGGGCATTTCATGAAAACAGAAAGATAAATCGTTCAAATACTGCCATAAAGAGGACACTTAAAAGCGAGCATGAATCCAGTGCAAGCTAGGTTTTCTATGTTTCTCTTGTGCATTTAAATGGGGTGCTACATTCTCCCCCGTTTAATGAGCATTCTCATAAATCTCCAGCAGGTTAAACACTGTGATCAAGCAAGCCATTAAAACGATGGGCTGTGATTACTGAGCGACTTGCATCTCCCCTGAAGAAATCACCGATCGCATGTAAATCACGCTGGCTGATCAACCAAGCACAACATTTGCAGCACGGGTCCCTCCAGTCCCATAGTACTCAAGTTGAGGAATATTTCAACCTAAAAAGAGCCTCTGATATACTAAACAAACCTTAATCAAGCAAAAAAAAATCCAATTATGTTCAATCAAAGCTGTATTGTAGTTGAAATTTCCCCCTGAGCGTAGTTAGAATATTAATGTAACTAATGAAAACAAACATGTCATACAAAAGCTAATGTCTTGTCAGCTAATCATTTTCTCTTGTGGAAAAACAATAAAGCAATGAGTCAGAAAACACCTACGATTCATTAAAAGTAACTCCTAACGGCAAACTTCAGTCTGATTTTCCCATCTTTAAATCATTATGTATATAGTACTGCAAGGTTTCAACAAAGCAACCTCGGAGACAGATGTTAGTCTGTGCAATATGACCGAGAAACCCTCTTTCCCTCTGGGCAGATTACAGTCCATCCACACCGGAATGAGCAGCAAACGCATAGCTGCTCATTTCCCAGCTTCTTTGTGTGATAATTCTTCATATCCAGAAGGCCTCGTCCCTGAACAGACTCATCTAAAAATATCATCAAGAAGAAATGTAGAGCTGTGGAAATTATGAGGACTGGAACATTGTAGATTCTTATGCCATGCACATATTTTTGAAGTCACTGTAAATTGAAGTCTGCAGAGCCAACCTAAATAAACCGTTTCTTAATCATATGGATAAAACATTTAAAAAGAAATTAGAAGAATATTTAAAGCCTAACAATAGACTTCACATGAAGTGTTTCTGATCTAATGTTTAGACGACAAAATTAAAATAACACATGACAGTATAAACTGATACCCCAATCAGGTCACTATGTATAAATTTTAATGCTAAACGGTATGTTTTATAAGAGTTTCCATCATTCGCTCATTACAGTAGTCTTAACAAAATACTACTATTCCCTGGTTAATGATGTCACACTCAGTCGTAAACTCATCTTATAAACATTTTTCGCTTCCTCTATTAAACCCTTTTAATAGAATTTTTGCTTAGTTGTTCTTGTTCTCTGCTTTAAAGAAGTCATGCCATGCTGAGCCTTTTTGTGGTTTTTATAATGATTTTTAAGAGTAGATTGATTCAAAAATCAAAGCATGGGCGTTCCCAAAAAAAAAAAGTGTTTCTTTTTAAAATGGGTTTTATTTGCGCCATTGACAACGTCACACGAGTCTCATTGTAACGTCACGACCAGATATCAAAGGGATGATTTCCCTCCACCGGAAGTGATGCGCTATAAACAAAGCAACGGCTTCTCTCGTGATATCCGGAAACTAACGCGCTCGAATCAAACTGAGTGAAAGACAGAGCAAGCAGCACACAACTTGGACTTGTGTTATCTAAGATTTCAACATGGATTAAAAGAAGATGGTCAATTCCAGTGTGTACAGAAACCAAACACCTATATGACTCTGGCTCATAGAGGTGAGGTTGTATAATAGTGTTTCCTCCAAACACCATTATAGTGTCTATCAATGTTGCTGGCTCTGTGTTTGTGGGTTAGGGTTAGTGAACTTGCTTGTTCCCTCTAATAACTCTCAAATCTACGTTAACCATCAGACAATAATCATCATGAATATGCAAATCACTAACCAATAGGTGATTAACTGGGGAGTGGTTACGAAGTTTGCCGAATGAAAATCTCCTCGCTAATTTCCTGAATAAGCCCAAGGAAGAAAATTTGGAGATCAAATGAGATTTTACTTAAAAACTTTATAAGTAAAATAATCAATCTCCCATACAATTATACCAATGTGAACAACATATTATTCAACATAACACAATGTCACTGGACCTTTAATGTTTCTGTAATCATACACCACATATAATGACTTGGCCTTTGCCTTGTTAAGTTGCTGTTGAATAAAAAAAAAAATGCATACACACAAAATAATACAAGTCCATCTTTTTTGGGTCAATATTATATTACCATTATTGAGGGTTATTTTTGTGTGAATCCCTCCTATGTAGCAAATATAATTTTTGATCTGCTTGTGGTAGTAACAGTGACTGTAGAAATAATGTCGAATAGCCTTTTATGAAAGTTCCCACTGATATTATGTCTTATATAAAAAGTTGGTTGAACTTTGGACATCTACCCTAATCATCAACAATAAGAGAATTACATTTACAAAGACAAGCAATAATAATATTTCCAAACAAATTATCTTTCCATAAATTAGATTAACATTTTAAAACTGATCTGTACTTCTAGACAGCTAGGACTAGCAGAAATATTGTTGAAAATTCACCCGCTTATATTATAAGTTGTTATCCTGAATCAAGTTGTTGAATAAAGAAATTTCAGAAAGGTAGAAGGTTTCTTTTTTTTATTTGTTTTTGTTTGTTTACTTATCTTCGGAAGTCACCTTGTTTAGAGGTAGATGGGACATAAACTAAGCAAGCAAACAACACATCTAACAGACTATTGAAGTGACACAAAAATATGGAAGTGAAGAATAACAACATTTTTTTATTCCTTACAGCATAGATTGCTTGCTTAACATTTTCTCAATGTAGGTATACACCTACATTTTTGTTGCATCACTTAAATCTTTTATTAATATACTCCTTTGCCTCAACATCCCTTTGCTTAAAAAATGCGAAGGTTAAATACAAGTTTAACCAAGTTGGCAATGAAAGACCAAAATCTTTAAACCGACAAAGTTAAAAAAAAGAAACTGTATATAAGCAAAATCATTATATAACAATAACAAATCATGTAAAACAACTCTCAGCAATAAAGTTAATGTTGAGGTCACATTTTATGCCAAAACAAACTACTGTAGGTACAACTGATTTTTCTACAGCGCCATCAAATTCACAGTAAAGTGAAAATTAAATAAATAACTAGTCAACCACTTAGTCATTTATTTATGCCAAGCAGAATACAGTCTGCATATTCAATTTAATCTGTTAACAACATGCAAAAATTATTCAACTTGTTTTTTTTGTTTGTTTGTTTTTTTGATTGACTAGTTTTAGAAGAAAAAAAACTACTCTGGCATCCAGAGAATAAATGAATATCTTACCCAACTGAATTTTCCCTTAAAGTCTACTTCAGACAAAAGCCATGTACTTTCCAACTCTGGCACTGTTTAACGTGATTTTTTTTCTTTTTTTAAGTGAGGTTTTAATGCATATTCTATTATGTAATAATACATATACATAAAATACATATTCTATTGATTGATGAGCTCTATTTAACTCTATTTAAAAAAGAAATAAATAAAAATCAAGTCCATATTGGTTTCACATTCATGTACAAAGAATCCACAATCTTACAGGAGGAAGCAGCCATGTGAAGTGCTTAGCTCTTAAGGACTTTAGAGTTTAAAAAGGAGCTCTCAAGGCTGAGGAAGGACATGAGGCAATCTCCTCCACTGGCACTCATGCAAATACACAAACAAGCTTCAACATGCATATCCGATTAAATCAGCCCGCCACCTAATTACCCTTCGGATTAAACTGCCATTAGATATTAAGTCACCAGTGGCATGTTAATTTTATTGAGCATTGTGAGGAGAACTTTAGATGGCCGTTTCCTTCCAATCGTATGGAATGATTTCTTATAATTCTGTTGAACATGAGCTTGAAGCTATTAGTCATCTCGATTGCTTCTTGGCAACGTGCTTCTGAACCAAACTGACCTGGAGAATTTCAAGAGACAATCTTTGCTGCATGTTCATCTGATTTGGCAGTGGTGAATGTTTTCCCAAGAAAACTCATTATAGTTCAAAAAAGATCACAAGGGAATGAGATCGCTTGGAAAGAACATGTGCATATACGAAAGGCCTCTAGGTCTAATGGAGCTGGAATGGTTCCTGCTTTGCAGCTGCTGTTTTGAGAAGTTTATGGGTTCAGCTAGAGCAAAATATCTGATCCAACTAGCTCTGAGAGTTGATGATTTAGGCTAAATCTATACAGGATGTCAGACTGTTGATCTCTGGCAGCAAAACAATCATGTAAATTAGCTTGAGAAAGAATTTGCTGGATGATAAAGGTAAAAATTGACGGCAATTATATAATGAGAGCACGGTAAAATATTTAATTTAGGATAGGATAAAAAGGATTGAGGTCAAATAATAAGGTCTAATGGTTTGTGATATAGCAACCAATGAGCGGTACTTAAAGGTGCAGAAGCTCTTTCGAGTTCGAGTACTAAGCATATTGATGCATTAAAGACAAAATTACATTAATATAAATGACACATTATATATATTATAAAGAAAATCAGTACATGTTCTGTACAAATACAACAAACATATTTGTATAAATGTAAAGAAATTCCCTTTTGGGAATAATTAGAGAAAATGTTTTGAAAAATTAACTTTAGTTATCAGCCAGTACTTTCTCTCTTATTTCAGCTTTTTTACAGTTAAGGTTCTTTTCTTCCAGTCGAAATGTAAATAACCACACATTCCGCATTAGAGGAATGGTTTCTTTTCATTTCAACATAACTAAACCTTTAAAATGTCCCAAAATGTATTTGTTAAAAAGTCTTGTGTTTCTTGACACAAATTAATTATCATTAAATGAACCTCCTCCTTATTCTTGAGCTGCCATTATGTGGCACAAGAACCTAATAGCTCATTTGAACTGAGAATTTTTTATGATGAGATTAAACAACATTAAATCGTTACATTATGCACACCATCACGTAATTGATTCCATCTCTGTTGACATTAAACATATCTGTGTACATAAGTGATCCAGTGAATATTGGGTTTGTTACAAAGCCAACCTAAAATAAAAACTGTTCCATCGCTCTAACATATCGGCTGAAAGGAATGAATAAAATCCTGAAACGCAAATTTCAGGGCCATAGAGTCAGCTGCATTAACAAGGCCAAGAGAAATCTGTGTCAAAATGTCTGTCTGAATATTTAATGTTCAGACACCATTATGAAGCCAAAAATAAGAGGCCAGGGTTCATGCTTCAAGTTCTCAACAAAGGCAAGAGAAAATGTTCGGAAAATGGAAGCTTTGCTAACCTTTTCAAAAAAATAAGTGGCTATTTTAGTATCTTAAAGGCCTCCAATTCTTTGTGTCAGCACAAATTTTAAATAGCGGACAAAATTGTCCTGGAATTTGGACTTAACTGGGAAAAACACTTTGTAAATCATCCTGAAACAAGGTGTTTCGCTGAAACACAGCTAATTATTTCTTTAAAAACAAGGGCAGCACAAGGGACCAATTAAAGCCCCAAAAGGTTAATCTAGGCCTAGGTAAAAGTATTGTCATAGTTAAACTTCAGACAAAATGTTCCAATTTCACCACACCCTCCCAAATTTGTTCTGTAAAGCTATGGTAAGGATCATCAAAAGCTAATGAACTCTGAACTTTTATTTTACCTTAAGAGAACACTATACAACGGCTATTAACGAGTGTCTCCATTCAATCTAGAATCCTGAAAGTCATTGAAAAAACAAAGATGAGATTTTAAAATTTTCCACAATGCTGCTCAGGCCAAAACAAACTTTTAACCAACTAACACAAACATGTTTGTGACGATAAATGTTAACAATGACACGGAGCGAAATTAATAGGTGGTGTTCTAAACATACAAAAACATTTTTCCAAAGCAGCCCTAGAGGACATCAACTAAAAGTTTCTATACAATCACAAATATTTTTTTGGGAGAGGGAACAAAATACTCAAAATGCAAAATTGCCTTTTGGTTCTAGACTATAAATATTTAAGCAAGTACATTTATGCAAACTTATAATAGTGAAGCAATGGCCTTTTCACACCAAAAATGAAAACATAAAAAATTATACGTCTATAGATTATGAAACTGTACCTCATTTCTTTGAAATTATTTTCCATCCAAACTCATTTTACATGCACAATAAATGTGTAAAAGTGACTGTCAACAGAAATTGGAAAAATATAAATCAAGATTCAGATTTAGTATGTAAACTCTATAAAAACACCCTTAGTTCAGAGTTTTACACCCTTTAAATATAGAATACTTTTAAATATACTGTTAATACATGTATAATAATTTACCAATAGTTATGCCCAGGAAAGCAAACCTATTTAAAAAGGTACAAAAATGTCATCCCTTCTTTCCGCCTGTAAGGTGAACGTGTTCGATTAATCCCGTTAACCATCACGCATTCTAAAGAGCTCGAGTCGTCATGCTGAGAGACAAATTAACATCACCCAGATACAAGCACCAGCATCGTCTTCGTTTACTCTTCATCTCTTCAAGCTTGTTTAAACAGCGCCTGGGGAAAGGGAGAACAGCCGGCCTTGCTTTGATAAGAGTTTGTGTGATGAGTGCAGGTCTGCTGGAGCACAGACTGAGTCCTGGAGCCCCTACGAACGCTACATGCCTCTGAAGTCCAGCTTCAGGTGAAGACTGTCAGATAAGCAGCTGCTGGTCATCGGAACGCAACTGTTGCATTGGTTGCTTGAGCAGCACAGTCTGTTGTCCACAGTGGGTAACTTTTAGAGCAAAAACTTTAAGAGATTGATTGGTTTATCAGAAAGCAGATCTCATCCACCAATGCATCGCATGTGTGTAGAATGCAAGAAAAAACTATTCCATTTTAAGAGGTACATAAGTAGGATTGTTATTCTGACCACAACATTCATTGCAGTTATTATTAAAACAAGTTTTGATGTGTTCTTTTAAAGTATATCCTGATTGTGGAGTATGTTTCTATTTTCTAAAAAAGTTTTAGAAATTATGAGAAATTAGCCATTTAGAATGACACAGAATTGTTTTATTATTAAGTTAAAACATGATTACATTAAGGCACCAATGTAATAGTGCAAACCAATGCATAAAACAATCAGTCTCTGCTGTGGAAAAATATGTGGAAATGTGTACATTTTTAGTGCTAGTTCTAATTAAGCATTTAAGCAAACCTTGTATTTCTTTTTGTTTTAAAAAGTGTGTCAAAAGTTAAAGATGCACAAAACCTTGTTTAGTAAAGTCTTTTTCATTAAGCTCCATCTAAAGTCTATGAGCCAATTTTCTACAATCACGTTGCACATGGTCAGTGTAAAGAAACTTCAATTAATTAATTTAATTAACAGCAAAAACTCAAAGTATAGAAAACTTAGATACAGAAATCCCAGCAGAAATTTGCCTTTGATCATACCTCAATCAGAAACTTTTCTAACTAATGTGCATTTCAATATCTAGATTTGTGCTTTTGTAAGACAAAGGCTTAAAAATCAGTTGCAAACATCAAGAAATTCAAAACAACACAGCCTCTTTGCCAGAGAAAAAGAAGCTTTCAGTCTGAAGTCTATTTACCCAACTCGCTTAGTAATTTTTCCTCAAGAGCAAACTTCTTTAAGATAACAGAGGTGAGTAATTGAAAGCCAAACGCTGTCTGCTATATGCAATTTCTACTACCTGGCTGTCAGTTTCCCTCTCTATCTCCATTGCAGCACCTGAATTTCAAATCACTGCCCACCATCACTTTATTTCAGTGGAGATGTCACAGTCAAAAACCAGAGTGCTTTCTCTGTCGCCGGAGGGAGCATACGTGGAGACATTGGAAGAGGGCCTGACAGTAAATGAAAAATAACCACAGGTTGTCTAGGCTCCCCACTACTTAGGGATCTGGCAACCACCTGCCGGACTCTCCATATTCAGTCAGAAGAGGAACACACCTCTAGAGCAAAGGTTTATGAGCTCCCACTTTAACCTGCGGGCGATGATTAAAATGTTCATTAACACTGTTCATTAACAGGTGATCAGATGCATCAGCTCCCTTGCTGAAAACCACCTGTTCCCACAAACACGGAACAAACCACCCTTTGATGAAGAAAGCATATGCCACAGGGATCAGCTTTAGTCAAAGTAAACACAATAATACACATTACGCACACATGGCAGCACACACTCTTCACCAAAGTAGAGGCACAACAAAAACCGTTCTCTTTCCAGAGCCCTATAGGGACGAGTAAACACAAGCCTCCATGTAATGAATTTCAAACATGAAATTATTAACGGTTTTCTGGCAGCGGCAGTGAAGAATGGTCTTCATTGACTCATTTGCTGAGGCTGTCATTGGAGAGCAGGGTGAAACCCGGGCACGTTTATTCATTTTTTAAATAGAAGCCTGATGCATTTTCCGAGTTAAGATTCCTTAATCGGTCACGACCTCATGTAAATGGATGTCAATATAAGTCAAGTAGGGCAGATAAAGTGGTGAATTAATCACAAGATATTGTCTGTGTTGGGCATGGGGTGTATGAATGTAAAAGAGAAAATAGTGTCTATGTTGATTTCTTTCGGTGTTTCAGTAATATGATTGATGTTGAAAATTGTAGGCATACAAAAGCCTACCTATTGATTAGCCACTTTGGTGATCGACATCACACTTATGTTCATAAGGTGTTGCTTTCCAGACTGAGATGAGAATTCTCAGTAAAAAAAAAGAGGAAGATTTTAGACCAAAAAGATACACCCCTGTCTGAAATTGCATTATTACAAATGCACTCCTTATGTTTGAGTTCACAGTATGTATAGCCAATCCAAGATAAATTCTGATTGATGTAAGATTCAACTGATGCAGATTCTCACACAATACAGCTGTTAATTTTTTTTTTTATTAAACTGAAATCACAAGACCATTGCAACCAACTTTACCCTAAGAAATAACTCTAATTGGGTCATTAAATCTACCAAAAGTCAAATTTACTAGTAAATTAACTATTTATTAATTTCACTTTTAAAATCAAAAACATTTGATAAAGAGGTAAAGACAATTACACAGAATAACATGTATTTGTATAGAAGTATAGAGGTATTTTGTATTAAAATAAATCATGTTCTTTATTTGCGTTTTGAGATCTACAGCGCATTTTGAGATGCATGCATTGAAATGCATTACATTTTACATAAATTGGTCATGATTCCCAAACGAATCGTGTATTAACTTGTTTGTATTAAATTTCTCCAATATATGATGCAACCAGAGTTGCTTACAAGCAAAGCAAAAAAAAAAAAAATGAAAAAAAAAAAAAAAAAACATATGTCTGTAATCCACAATGGAGAGCCGTTATGCTGATATTTGAGGGAGGAGTTTCTTGAATATGAATAAATGACGTAGGTTGGGGGGCATAATACAAACCTATGTTAGAGGGAACCGGCTAAAAGATTTGCTTTCAAAACGGTTCCTTTCAGCGACTCTTAATCGACTCCTTCTAAATAGACAATAACTTGATAAACAAAGCACTTTACAATTCAAAACTCCCCCCACATGAGAGCTCACTATTAAAAAATCCATAATATCGTCTTTTTTAACCAGTGTCTGACATGCAAAAACAAATCTCAACCCACGAGTCAAGAACAACCCTAGGTCAGTGGCTATGGTAACAAGTACAATTAGAAGTCGCAGTCTCTATATGTGTCCACTTTCGAATGAATGATTTCAACATTTTATTTTCTTCTGTTTCTATCTATCTTCAGAAGTCATTTCTTTTAGAAGTAGAGTGCACAAAAATTCTACTGGTGAGCAACATGATACTTACTTATAACACAAAATCATTCATAAAGTAAATTAGAAAAAAACTATTTTTTTAGAAGAGAGGGCTCATCAAAAGCCATTAAATCACCATTAAATTTCAGTGTAATAAAAACCTTGAAAGAATTATAACCACCAAAAAGCTATCTCATATGAAAAAAAGAACAACGCATTTGATTCTTAAAAGGTGCAAAACTCAACAGTCCTTAAACATCACATAAAAAGTAAAACGACTGCACATTACACTAAATGAGGTGACGAAACACTTAACCTCACTCATTTGCATGATTTCCAGTTCACTTCCAGATGAAAGGTTCCTTCTGGTGAGAATGAAAAAGATTTGGCAGGTTCACATTTAGAGTGTGGCCTATAAAATTCCAAGCTTTAATCGAAACCTTCCAATATTATGATGGCAGTTCAATTTTAAAAAGGCTAAAGGGAATCTTTTTAGATATGTCATGATCTTAGACAAGTGGGTTTGCATAAGATCACACTGGGAGAATTCGACCATTAAAACAAGACTTTCAATAGAGCTTGTACCCTGCACAACGCCTGATGGTACATGAGACAAGCGTCTACTTTTGAGTGTCAATTTGATGCATTCAGACCAGACTCTGTCACTGTTCAACATCAAAGACCGAGTACAGTACAGACACATCATTAGTACTGAAAACAAGGAGAAAAGAATAGTTTAAGTTGAGCGCGTGTCTAAGCTGTTTTATTGCCTGCATCCTATCAGGCATAGGACAGATACAAGGCAGCATCCTGAGGGACAGAAAAAGCAGACATGAGCAATCTGTCCACATCAAAAACACAGAATCAGGCTGATTAGTTATCGTAAATCCATGCGTCCATCAACACGCTTACTCTCGGTTACGGATCACAGGGTTCTGCTGGTGCAGCGCAGACTGTGCAAAGGTTTATAAAATATGAGTAGTATTACAAATACTTGACAAAATCTGGCATTAGCATTCTAATGACAAACAGCGTGCTACGCATGACCTGCTTACATCGAAAGCACCCTAATAAACAGAGAGCTCTTCAGAGACCAACGTCCCAAATGCTCATCCATTCCATTACACAGGAAGGTCCTATACAAGCGACATTCAAAACTAATAAGTCATATGTACAAAGCTCTAAAATAAGCACCTAGAGGTCAAAAACATACTTTAGATGATGGCCGGCATGGAGGCTCCTAGAGTAGCAATGATTATTTGGGTATTCCATATAGCTCAATCAATCAATGTATACAATAAAAAAAAAATTGTTTTATATTTAATCAGTGTGTAAGAATGAATAATGAGGAAAGAGAAATGGAAATTGACATGTACAACCAAGACTAAAAATGTATTCATGTTATTATTATTTCTAAAACAAATAAAAAGTAAATGTTGTATTTTATGTTTAAAAAAGTAAACATTTTTTATTATTTCTAAAATAAATAAATAAAAAAAAATTTGATTATGCATTATTTCATATATATATAAACACTCATAGTTTATATTGTTCTTTTTCAAAACACGTAAAACCATGATTCTGGTGTGTTTTTGTTAGGTTGGCTGTTCTGCGATGCCATACAAGAATCAAACATCTAAAGATAAAGAATATAACAGAGATTCACCACACAGGTTGGAGACGAGTGGTATGAAATCCAAATTCATGAAATGACAAGTGGTATGAAATGCAAAATCACTGCATTTACAGCTTTAATACTCTTTATGGACAGAATACTAACCTCACACATTGTATATGTTTATACCAATGGAACCTCATTCAATACTTTGTACAAAAAACAGAGAGAAAGAGAGAGAAATCTGCTTAGCTACTGAACCTGGGTGTTTTCAACCAGGAGTAACAACAGAGCCTGAACACACAGTTTGACATTCAACCACATAAAACTGTTTAGTATGGATCCATTAAGGCTTTCTCTGAGGCTCAGCCTCCTGTGGGACTGCACTTACCACACAAACACGGAGAGAGAAAAAGATCTGCCTGATCCTGTAATTGTGTGAACCAACGACGAGCCGTGGGAGCTTCCAGGTTGAGCATGTTTGTCAGATCCATTACAGAGACGCAAAGCACGATCACAAACCCTCACAAGCAGTAGTGGCTGTATTTATTGTAGAGCTGAGACGCAAACAACCCACACAAGAACTTTGATTATCATTCTGCATTTCAGTTTCTGTAAAGAACACGTTCTTTTGCTTTTGAACTACATTGAGCTTGCAAGAAATAACTTCCCATTTTCATCTGATGGATATAATTTGAAATTTTTATGGTATCATAACAATATTCTAAAATAAAAAAAACTCCATATTTTCAAACTTGCTAAAGCATCCCACAGAGGGTGGGTATTTCATCAATGACACAGATGTTAAGAGTCTTAACAAACAAATGAACAGCAGTGTTTAGCTAAAAGTTGTTCTTTGTTTAATAGGAAATGTTTGGGGCTTCTAGGAAACCCTCCAGGGCTAGGGATGTCTGCACATTCAATGCATCAGTGCACAGATAAACCCTGTTTCTTTTTTAAAGTAATTAAAGTCTATTTGTTTTCCAAATTGAATGACTTTGACGAGTAAGTATGTTTCTACAAATCTGAATAACTCAACTTTTCTGAAGGTGAGAGAACAGTAACAGGGATGCATTGCATGAATATAACACACTGATACATGAGTGATCTAAATAATTAATTGTTTCTCCATGATCTCTTCTCCATGTGTTAATGTAGTTATAATCCTAGTAAATCATTATTTGATTATAAGCTTTAAAATATCTGTATTTTAGACCTTTGACGTGTATGCATTTGGTAGACACTTAATCAAATAAATGATGTTTAAAAACAACAACAACGTTTTAGCCATTAGCTAGTTTATATATTGGATCACATATTGATGTTAGGTTGAAGCTAAAACCTGCAGGACTGAGGTCTCAGAGGCATTAGACTAAAGCAATTTACAAGAACAGTCCAAAAGCCATTACAAGGTCAATTAATTGGGCTTACCGTCACCGTCTTGGTCACCTTCTCTCTTCAACATTTGAACAGCTCCAACATACTTCCTCAGCTGAACCTTCAGGACCTCATTCTCTCTGCAGAAATGAAAATGGTTTGCATATTGAATAAAAAAAAAAAATTTGCATGAAGACAAAGTAACATTGATTGGTCTATTAAAAACTGAAACCTCAAATTACTTTTTTTTTTAAATCAGAGATCCTGTTAAAATGTTCACACTTTCATTTATAGAGGACGACGACCAGCATTATGTGGTAATTTTTCACATTTTAAAATATATATATTTTTTGCAACACTGGTGTATATGTTGTTCCATTATATCTCTTATGGTTAAACTATCAGTTCTTCCTCCTCCAAAGATCAAATCTGTCAGAAACAAGTCTTAGAATGTAGTTGCCAAAACCACTATTTGGTTAAAAATTGAGTGAAAGATACAAGTTGGTGTCTTTTTGCTAAAGCAGTTTTTTTACAAGCTGTTTAAAGACTATTAAGACTCCAGGAAAAGATCAACATGTAAAAGCAAACAAACACATCACAAAAAGTATACTTTATTAGTTTTTTGTTGAATAAAAAGATTATAAAAATCATCATTATGCAGAACGACTAGTTTTATCTTTGCAGTCAAGACACAAGTGCAGTATGCATGAGAACCTCTCTCAGCAAAAAAAACTGCTTCACAGAAACCTTAATACTGCTGTTCAAGAGAGCGGGTGTGTATGTGTGCGAACGCACATCTCCTTACAAGCCTTGTTACTGGTGGTTCGAGAAAATCAATCAGAATCAATCCAGACTGTGTAACTGTGAAAAACATCCTGTCCAATTCCTCCTGGATGTCTTTTGTTACTCTCTTATCACTGCCCATTTCATACCCTTCAATAGATTGAGAGAATGAAGATGATGTGAAGGTGTCTGGCAGGCTCTCAAAGGAGGAGTCTCGCTTGTTTCTCACACCAGTGAGGCGAGCATGATTCCTCTGCCATTTAATTAAAGTTAATACACGACAGCTTCTCTGTGGGGAGGAGCTCAGCAAGTCAGGTGTGCCACATTGATCTTTTTCCATTGCTCCTGCTGAGCTGCCCACGGTGTGCGCACAAGCCAGTCTGTTCATGCATGCTAGAAAAACATTGCACAGGAAGCGCAGGAAGGGGTGCGGGAGTCCCTCTGAAGGGCTTAAGGGTCACATAGTGTTCTACATAATGAGTCCCACCTTGGCTAGACACGTAAAGTCATTTTGTGCCTGTAATATTTGCACAAGCATAAAAAGTCTGGAAGAAAAGTGCATGAATAAATCATTTATCAAAGACAAACTGGTCACTGTTTTTAACGTAACAGGAGTTGAAGAAGTTATAGAATGCTTTGAATTAAACATTTGCAACACAGAATGTGGATAAAGCTTGCTTCACACGACAACAAATTATTTTGTACCATTGCCTTTCACTACAGAACACTAGTTTTAAAGCAGTTAACTTCAACCGTGCAACTTAAAAAGGTAAAAATAAATTTTGAATAGTCAAAATGTAAAAAAAAAAAAAGCTTGAGAAGTTGGTGAAAATTGCAGTCCCTGGTTTTCAAGGGCAAAGAACATGCTTAGTTATGTTTGGTTCATTTTGTGTTTAGCAACCATTGTTACCCATTGTATATACAGGTTTTATAATAATAATAATTCAATAGATTTTCAGAAAATTAAACACTCTGGGGTATGACTTTTCTTGTGTGTGGTTCATGTATATATTTTTATCCCATATTGAATGACTTAAAAAAAATTCCCCAATATACTCTCAACATACTCTGCATAAAAAGCAGGAGAAAAAGACCTTAAAAAGGTCTGCAAAACCAACTAGAAACACAGAACCACAACACCCATCAGGTATCTTAGCTCAACTTTTGCTTCAATCAAAAAGTATTTTAGGATACGATCAAGGTTATGAATTGATTAAAAGAAGGTGAAATTCACATGAACACAAAACATTTTTAATCTGCAAATAAAGCTTTTAAAATCATTAATCATTTGGTTTTGTTCTCTGTCATTTTAGATAACGGCTGGAAGAAACCAATCATCCGTTAAAGGTTAGATCATATGATTGAGTGGAATACCCACAGAGCAGTCAGACAGTCAATCTCTCTGGACAAAACGATGTTTTTAAAAGGCATTTGTATAAAAAGTCAACTTTTGGAAGGCTTTTGGACGAAAATTTTAGCACGAAAGGTGTGAAAGTAAGTAGTAAACAATCAATTGACATGCACTTACAATGTTTGCCTCCCTATTGGTTCCACAAGACTGGAAGCGATCTCCTGCTGCTCTATTTCAGGATATATTTCGCAAAACAAAACCAATCATTGTTACCCGTAAAAGAGTAAATAAGAAAAAGTGTATGATTTTTCTTTTTTAATGCAAAAATAGTTTTTATCTGTGCTCAACTATACTGACTTCTTTTTGATCAAGTGGAAATCCAACGTTGAATTTACTAAAAGACTTTTGTTCTTGAAGCCATGGTTTTATTCACTCCAAGAAGTAAGTTTTACACTTCCTGTCCAAACAACAGCTTTCTCATACATCTTCATGTTAATAATGACATTAATAATGCCTTCAATTTATACAGCGCTTTTCTAGACACCCAAAGACGCTTTATAATTCTCAGAATCTTTCACACCACATTCACACTCTAGTGGAGATAAGCTACCCTGGTGGCCCTCAGCTGCCCTGGGGCAGTCTGACAGGACGTTGCTACCATTTCGCATGTACGGCCCTGCCCACCACCGAAAATACCCCACCAGTCACACACATCCATACTGGGCAATGTGAGTGAAGTGGCTTGCCCAGGGCAACAATGGCAGAATAGCCCTGGTGGTGATAGAACCAACCTAACAGGACCAACTCCACCACCGCGCCATCTTTCCGCCCAAATGTTGAATAATATTACCTTTAGTATGGTAAGCCAGTTACTCTTTCAGTAAAAACAATACTTTTGAGATATTTAGAAAATTCTACACATCTTACTAGTTCAATTGGAATAGAAAAATGTATTACTGGTTAAAATATAGGTATCACTTGTCAGAAAACAACTATTTTAATATTAGTATACTTAATTAACTTAGAGGTTTAAATGTAAAAATGGCATGCAATCCAACCGATCGCATAAACCCGGACTGTTAGTTCATCCCCAAAAGTACAGTTTTTAACAAGTAATTATAAAAGATCAGATCTTGTTTTAACTGAACATATCACTTGCCACCATCAGGAGAGCCAAAAGAATAAAATCACAACAAGTCCAAAGCTCATTATAGGCAACCAAAGTATTGAAATAATTTGCTATGGTGGCACTTTTGGTCTAGGGGTGTGTTGGTCTGGCTCAGAGAAATCCTGTGCTTTAAAATATGACATTTTGTGTGTTATGCTCATTTTGCTCATATGTTTTACTTATACTGGTAGGAAAAACTATATTTGGTTAATAAGGACTGGATAAACATGTTAAAATAAAGATTCTGTTTAAAATTAATTCAATGTTTAAGCACTGGTCTATTGCCACTCCCTAAAAAAATCTATCTCCTAAAACAAAAAAATGTAAATTATGCAGCATTCATTAAAGATAAAAATTTTGATTATCAATACAGAAAGATGTGACTGAATACAGACTGAATTAACTTAAGCAGAAAGCCAACCCCTTTGTCGGTTGGCATTAAGATGCTGATAGCAAATGTTGGGATGCACCATCCAGACACAATCCAGATGTCAGCAGCATGATACAGTGTGGTTTCTCCCCATAATCCTCTCTCTGACACAGCATCATACTGACAAGCATGCCTCCTGTTCTTGGCCGCTGTCCTCCTAGTGATCTAAATTAATTTGTTCATTCCCTCCCTGCATTATCCCCTTGAGAAAGCACTACATTAGAGCAGATGAAATGCTCACAGAAGCAAGATGACTCTCCCAATAATCCAGCAGCACTTTAGGAAGACAAAAACCCTGGCAGCTTCGTAGCATTTGCTTAAGTATCACTCTGAGCATCGGTCAGAGGTGCAACAATCCCTTTGTTTGATTGTTTGTTGTCTGAACCCTGATGTGATGGCGTGGGAGATGTTTTTGTTGACAAGCGTGAGACTGTGAGAGCATACTGGCCCTTTGCAGTATGGATCCCACTTCTTAAAAACTGCCCACTGAGCTGGGCTGAATCAATGGAGATAAGCTCCAGACCCCGGCTCACAGGTGCTTTCTCAAAGCGCAGTCACACCAAATGTTTCCTCTCCTTATTTTTAGTCTCCATCGACTAGAACAGATTAGGTTTCAGACTGAAAGCTCTCAGAGTCTCAGAGTTTGGAAAAAATGGAAAGTAAGCAGCGAAGAAAACTTCAATTTGATTAAATAGCTTTAAATTCGCAACATGTTTTTTATTCACCTCCATGTCCTCAACCTAGCACAGAAAGCTTTTAAAGTTACAACCTGCAGACTGAAAAATCATTAGAAACTGGAAATAACTAGTGATTAAAAATAAATATTTTTTAATGGTGTTGTGAACCAAATGAAATCTTAAGTTGGTACAACCATCATGACCAACTCAACAGAGCTCTGCTAGTAAACCACTTAAGCAATGTGCATAAAGGAATTATTTTTGGTTGTGCATCAATGTTTTTTTTTTTTTTTGAGAAGTTTCAAAGATTTCAATCTGAAGCAGTTTTCACCAGTGGTGAGCAGAATGACATACAAAGTTGTGCTTCTGAAATAAGTTTGTATAAAATATTTTGGGCATACAATTTAAAAGGAAAATGTTAAACTTTGAATTATTGCTTATGATTATCCAAAAAAAATTGTTTATATAATTACAAATAACAGTAAAAGTACATTGTTAATAATAATAACAAATTAAGTAAATGTATTATTACAGTATTGTAACCACAATAACACAAGAAATGTGCTCAGTGTATTCAAATAACTGATGGTAAGTAAGCTGCTATTAATTTTAATTACACAATATTTTCATTTAACTGCATTGCTAACCATTGTTGACAATAATCTACTTGTTATTACCATATAATTACAAATAATTAATAAGTACACTGTTGCTACTAATAATTACCCATAAAGTACACTATAATTTACAGGTTATTACCATGTAATTAAAATTAAATAAGGGGATGATCCATGTTATTACTAATAATTAGTTTGTAATTACTCTGCCATTTGCAGGATGTAAAAAAATATGTAACTCTTTAAATTACAACACATCTAGATCTTGGGAGATAAACATATAAACATATTTAAAGAGAGAAGACCGACAAATTTAATCTTTTTCGTAAAAGAAACTATTTTCTCAAACATGATATAACTACATCAGTCAAGATGAACTTTCCAGTCTTACACAAAATGGATGTATGAAATCATTTAAGATCTGCAATTATTTAAATAAACTTGTTTTACAGAAGCCTATGGTGCTCAACTGTCAGTGTCCAGTTACGTTTTTACGTTTCTTTCTGAGTTCTGAGCTTCAAGTTACGATTTTTCTAAATAAATTAAGAATCTCTTCAGATGTTTCCTAGACTAAGCTATTGTGTGACAGTGTTTGGGGGCAACAAAGCTGATTGAAGATATACTGTTGATTTTAATGGCATTGCTTTATTGCCCGGTAAAATAACAAATAAATCACAATTCCAGCATAATATTGTGTCTGATTCCACTTCAGCAACCACAACATTAAGATGTGTTATGCCCTGCATTTGCAAGCTTGTATTGGGAGCCAATAAAGTCTGGGATGAGATTGAGAGGTTAATTTTTTTAGAGAAGTTTTGAGACCCTGACCCAGATATGACTGTTAAGAAGTTAAGAAGATGAAGACATGGGCAGACATAACCCTCCTCACATGCCTATTCAAATCACACTTAAAGCAACACTCACTAGTATTTAGGGCAGACTCATAACATACTCGATGCTTCAATTATAACAATTGAAAAGGCAAGTCAGAATTCTGCTTTCAGCCTAAACCACCAGACTTCAGGTAGACAGCTTTAAGTCGAACACTTTGTTTTTGTTTGTCTTTACCTCATGAGGGCTTGGACTTTGGCAGCATGTCTCTCCTCCAGCTCAGCCAGTCTCTTCTTGAGGGAATCCACATCCTGCCTGAGCCCAGCAGAGTGTTCCATCTCTCCATCCAGGAGAGAGCGCAGAGAGCTAAGCCAAATAAATCAACATCAGTAAGACACACACAAACAGGGGACCAACTTTCTCTTTATGAGTTTTAGTGAAAGATAAATTCTCTGCAGCACATTGCCAGGACTTCCATCTTTTCTGTTATTTCTGTTTGGCATAATGAAAAAAGGTAATCAAAAGTCTGCTAGTCTATTTATTTTTGTATTACAGTATATAGTACTTACTAGTCAATCTTTGAATGAGTAGATATCTGAACGTAGAAAAAAATTAGTATATGCATTACAAGAATTTTAATCAGGTGACAGAATTTGCCAGCTAAGGGCAGTACAATAACTGAAAGCACACTGTTGTACAAATTCTTTTTTTAACTTTATTTTTAGTGTCTATTTTAAGGGCATTACAGATATTGTAGTACTTATCCAAAGTGTGTTATAAATATCTGTCAAATGTATTTTAACTGCATTAAAAGGAGGTATAGGGGAAAGGTCAGAAAAGTAGGGTAAAAGTTAGCTGTGAACATCTGTGAGACTGGCTGATGGACAGAGGGGGCTCTAGTGAACATCCCATGAACTTGGTATAGCCAGTGCATGAACCTACAACATGGACTGCAGCTCAAGCCGAAGCCAATGTCATAAGGGGCATTAAAGATGAAGACACACAGTTTTCATGGGCACGAGGTGAGATGCAGCAGCTTGTCTCCGGCGCCAGAGATTCCAACTGATGATAGACGACCAAAACTTTGAGTGGAGAAATTCATTTTTGTAATATGTGTGATAGATAAAAAGTGGTTAGTTAAAAGAAGTGTACTTGATTGTAACTGATGACTATCGTGTGTGTGTGTAAAAATGTTTATGACTTTGAGATACAAAAAGTTTGAATGAACAGACCACAAATGAGTCTTCTAACTAAGTGCTAAGCAATTAAAATGCTTAGAACTTGAGGCGGATTCACTTACTTCTCTCTCCCTCTCTTCCTAGTCTCTCTTTCTTTCTTCCCCATCTCATCTCTCCCTCTCATTGTATATCATTGTGTAATAACATAAATCATGTGTATTACATAACTATGTTCTTTATATTTGAATAAGTATCAAAGATTAACATGTATATATTTAAAATAGTTTTTTTATAATTGCTTTTGATATTGTTTTAAATGTCTATTTGAAATTAATGTTCATGGCCTTAGGCAGGCTTTCGGGTTTGTCTAGTACAATTTGGCCCTTATGATAATGGGGACTCATCGTGTAAAGAATTCCACCATTACACACTCAATATTTGGAGTGATCCGTTGTTGTTTTTTTGCTACATAGTCACATGAATGTGTCTAGGATATAGTGTGAAAATGGTGACATTACTTACAATTTAAACTGAAAACTACTTTACGAAATGATTAAACAATCAAACAAAATCAACTGTTTGTGTTGCAAAATACCATGCACATAGATTTCAGACCTTGAATAAAATTCACGTTTTCTTTCTACATTTATACTTTAACAAAGTGTAAACATAATAGTTGTGTTTACATAGTTTTGTAATCATGTTGAATAATGAAAATGAAGTAATTACATCAATATTTTCTAATGTAAGCAGTTACTGTAAGTAAAACAGTTGTTGAATATGAATGTGCTCAATTTATATTAATGAAGGCCCAAAAGTGTGTGCTTATTTGGAACAATTTTAAGAATATCTTACGTGCTCTGCTCAGTCAGTTCATCTTTCCTGTTCATCATGGCCACAATAGCTTGCCGGAGTTCAGCTAAGGAGAGAAAAACATGCAAAAGCCATCATTATAAAGGCATCAGAAGAATCCTTCTCAAAATGAACAATGGCTTTTCCTTCCAAAGATAAAAGCATGGCTTGTGAACAAAGGGACTCAATATCGGAGAAGGATTTCATGTCCCACACCTATCGTCATTCTTTCAGTAAGGGTTACTGTTTTATACTGCTGACATTTTCATTTGTGTAGCACAGCAGAACTAATAAAGAGAACTGCACGAGGCTTAAAATACCACCCAGACATTAATTTCTTTAAAATGAAGGTGACGTAAAAGGGTAAGGCATTTATAACACAGCCGTGAGGGAAGTCTCTGCAGATTATGTCTCAAAACGCATTAATCTGGGAATTATCTCAGAGATGCACAAAGCTCTACCAGGGAAAGCGTTAGCAGAACACAGGAAAATGGAAATGTGGTTTCCAACTACAGATAGTTTCTAGTGAGAAATAATTAAACTAATAATTGTCGCTGCTTTTAGAACAAAACATTCACTTCTCTGACAAGAGCAATTAGCAAGTTTATACTAATTCAGTGGTATAATTTTTTGTAGTCTCTTTCATATTGACAAAAATAAACATTGTGAAGCATGTTATAAATTAATTATAAAAAAAAATTAATAAACATAGACAAGGTCATTTTTTATATACCACATAATCATGCAGATTGATCATTCAACAACATTTACAAGGAAAAAATGCAATGAAGAAAACACATTAAAAGCGTTAGAAACTGATTAAAATCCATAGAATGAAAGAAAACATAGATGTTCATAAGTGTTTAGATGTGTTAAATAGATTTGTTGTTTTATCAGTTCCTCTAATCTCTGGAAGCTGGTTCAATGCTGCAGGCAGCATAGTATTTGAAAGCAGACCCTCCCTGATTGGAGCAAATTCGTGGTAGTTTTAACCGATAAACAGTCAGCAAATCTGTTCTATATATTGGTGCTGAGCTGTTTTGTGACTTGTAAGTGAATGACAGAACTTTTAAAATATAGTCTGAATGCACTAGCAGACCTGAGGATTGGTTTTATGATCTCCTGTTTTCAAGTTCATACCAGGAAAGAAGCATTGGTGTATTTTCATGCACTATTCACTTAGTACACATGTATGGCCTAATTGTCACACTATAATGCAAAAATTCTCTAGGGCAATGAACAAAAAAGTGCAATTAAAGTCTAAGTAAACCACATAACATGGTATAAAACATTTACAATATACAACATATACAATACAATTTTTTGTACAATATAACTAATTTGTCTGATGACAATTTATCTTTCAGCAATCTTAAAAGCAAGATTGAACACTTTGAACTTTCTGCTGCCTGGTAAAGAATTGTCTATTGATGCCAAAGAACAAGGGGTTGCAAAAGCAAGCCATGAACTTAAGTGAGGACAAACTATTCCAGAGCAAACCTATTCAGGAATGATCTCACTCTTTTGAGTAGGGACAGATAAAAGAACATCAGATATTATGCTGAAAGTATGAAAAAGTTTTCAGCTACTATGGTAAAGGTGCCGTATCTTGTAAACTCGACTTTTCAGAAATGTCTTGCATATTTTAGTATCGTTCTCTAATCAAAAACATGCCTCAAGTTATAATCAAATGGTTCATGCATGTTTTGCATATTTTTCTGGTAACTCAAAATGGCTCAATGGCCACATCACCAATCACTAACAATAAAAATAAAGTGTGTTTTTGGATGTCCCGGGCTAAAAGAGCTTTTATCTTACCAAAAGATTACCAAAAGATGCTTTTTGAAGGTCATTACAGGTGCAGTGATAGTCTAGAGGGGTAAAATATTCATTATAAATAATTTAAAAGTGGAATTATTAGGGACCTTTAATGCCATGTTAGCAAGTCTAACTTTCGAAATCAGAGGTTGACAAAGGGATGCAATCAAGCATGATTTAGGTTGAATCTTCATGTACCACATCTGATTCTACTAATTAAACCTCTCTTTGTTTGTCTGAAGCTGCTTGTGTGTTGGACCAAAGCTCCAAGACTCTTAGAATGTCTTTATCCAACCTTGTTCTAATTGTATTATGGATCACCAACTAAAACCATTTGATACTCAACTAAGGCCTGTAATCATAAATCCTAAAACCAGTCTATCAAGAGCAAAGTCAAGAAAGAGACACAGAGTTTAAGAGAAAGCTCGTCCTTGCACTTTAAAATCTGGATAACATACCTCTGTGTAACCTAGATAACCCAGACAATACAACCCCAATACAACACAAAGTCTGAATGCCCCTATCAGTCCATTATCATTTAATGAATCTCAGTGGAACCACAGACTTTGACGGAACCATCTATAAACCTGGCTGGTCTGATCCACATTTAACAAGCTTAGAGCACTCTCAGCAAAAAAAAAGTCAAAATGCCTTTGTTATGTGTCTGAGGAGCAACAGCGCTGGTATCTTTGAACAGCAATGTAGCTCAATTACCGTCTTTCTGAGAGAAAGGGTTTATCAGACCACTAGAGATCAATTTGGCATCCTAAGGCGTAATCAGAAACTGCTTCAAAAACCTATGTGCAATGTCTCTCTCAAAACCTCATTCCAGAAAATGGAGACAACAAATGGACAAAACTTGAGTTCAGAGCTCAATCCTCAGTGTTTTTATGGCAATTATGCCGGCCAAACTCTGGCTGAAAGCAGTTTGAATCATTTGTCTTCTAGTTACAGAAAAACACTGAGTCAACCTTTAAAAAGGTTACAAACTAATTCTGTAAATGAGGTCATCAAATACAATTATAGCCTAATCTAGAGAAATATGCATCTCCAAGAAATTTTGCATTTGGGAAATTACTACAAAACAAATTCTTTAAAAAAAATTACAAATAAATGTCTGTGTAGTAAAAATATATTTACAAAGATTCAGTCTCTTGTTGTTTTAAAAGTTTTTTTTTCTTCCAGTTTCACAAATGAACACAGTTGAGGGTTTATTCTATTCAGAATGTGGTGATCAAATTTTTAAAGCATCATGTCACCCCCTGATTAAACAGTGTGTTTGCACCTCAACTTTAAAGATCCCAGTGAAAAAGGGTTGTGGTCAGCTGTGAGCGAACAAGATGTAGAGAGGACTTGCATACAAAGAGAAGTTACAGTGCACGAAAGCTGATCATTTGCTGTTCATTCGTTCACCGTGAGAGGCTTGCATCGCTTGGGGATGAAAAAGATACTTTTGTTACTGCTGCATTAACGGAATGCACATTTAAGAGACATGACTGGTAACAACTTGATGCAGACCTGCTGAAGGCACAGAGGTAGTTTGGAGGGGAATATGTCCCCTACACTTTTTGAAAGGGCAGTGTATGTACCCTGCAGTTTTTAGTGCCCAAACACGTGATGTGGAGACCAGAAAAGACGAGAGCTGTAGCGCTTTGGTTTGTATATCTAGCACTCTGGCTCAAAGAAAGCGTAAACAGTAGTTAAACTGTTCAGGGCCCAACAATCTGATATGATTCAAAGATGTTGTGTATGATAAATGCTGCTTTTAGAAGGTTATTAAGGGTGTGGTAATGGGGGGATATGTTTATTATAAATTTGAAAATTTAATAATTTGAAAATTTAAATGAACTGTACGCTGAAATTCTACTCTCCCGTAATAATCTCAAATTTAATTTAATTTTAATCGACATTAAACCCCCAATTTGAATAGATGTGTGAAAACAACTACAAAAATAATAATACAAACAAAACTACTAACTACTCTACTCTAACTAAAAAAATATTTAATTGAATCAATAATTTCACTTCAAGGCTACACATTGTGGTTTTGTGAACGCTTTCTTCATCTAATCTCTTGTTTGCATTGTTTGGATACTTGAAATACAGCCTCAAAGACTTGTGATGACAGACATATTGAACACAACCTCCTGAATGGTACTCACCATGGCTCTTTCCAAATGGTAAAAATAAAAGATGTAAGCACTCAAAAGATATTTTTATACCTCCAATTACGTTGACATTCAGAGAGCACCACTAACAGTGAAGACCTAACAGAAAGCTTCAGTGAATGTGCTTTATAGTTAAAATATGAATTAATTTACACAAGCTAGAATCAAAGCACCCTATTTAAAACTAAATATCTGTACAGACAGTCAAACTACCTTATGAAAAAAATGTACTTGCCATGTACCTACTTTCTACTCAGGAGAGTGGAATTAAGTATGTTTTTTTTGAGCAAGAGAGGGATCTTAGAGGAAATTCTTGAAGAAAAGATGCCTCTCAAAGCCCCTCATGAGGAGGAAGAAAACCACACCAGAGTGAGCCACTCCAAATATGATTGTAATCCTGTGAGGAAGCGAGCAGTAGCAAGGCCAGGAGCTGAAGCTTTGAGTTCCTTCCCAGAAATCAAGGTTCGCAGACAGAACATCTAGAGACATCTGGCTCGGTTTGACAGTTAACATGGGCTTTACATCAAAGACAGCTTTCTTTGATATTGAGCAAGCAAAATGCTTCTCTTGGTGCAAACCAAGTTGATAGACAATACTTAAAATTGGTTAGGTTGCGGAAAAACATGCATTTTTAAATCCAGTGGCTGACTTATCAAGAGTTGAGGCGACCATCATGCACTTCAGGAATTCTATTTTTGGATACGAGAATACTTCTTCTGAGACTGTGTTTGGGACAGAGCTACTCAAGCTTTGTATTACAATGGCAATGGAAAACTTCCCTTGGGGGGAAAAAAATCAACATTGAAGCACAGTCAATGCCCACATGAATATCAAGCAAATGAATAGATGAAGACATTACATGTTGATGAAGCTTCTGGTTGGAACAAAGATCAACCAAACCGTGTAAGAAAACACATAAGCAGATTCTTACCAGAAGCCTAAATACAAGAACTTGCTAAAGAGTGTGTCCAATTGCCCACCCTAATAAGTACCATCCTAATGTAAAACACTCCATCTAAGAACAGGAAAACAGATATAATATAATAAGGCAAATTCTATTTTCAGTGCTTCTATTTTTAACTGACATGTGGTTCTCGTCTAATCATACTTAATTCCACCTGATTAACTTTAGACACATCAATGCTAGGTAAGTGTGTGTGCTCCTGTTGCCAGTGTCTGATTGTGTTCAAGTCAATGGCTCGTAGCCAACAGCGATTGTGATGACTGGATAGTTGTTGCATTTAAGAGGCTTGGAGAACAAAAATACAAGTTTTTACAAAGAGTGTCCTCTGGACATTCATTAAACACCTACAAGTAGTGAAGAGGATTCACAACAACCCATGTTTAATTATAGCTGGTAAATCATTCTCATTCAAGTTAAAGGCAAAATTTTAAAAGGTTACATATTTCAGCCTCCCTTTCTTTGTTGCTCAATTTCCTTCACTAACAACGTGATCAGCTGTCTAGAAGAGAAAAAATCCTTTTTATGAATTTTTACAAATATTTTTTATTAGGATAATGCATGTTGCATCTTCGGATGCACGGAAAACTTTGCTGGGTACAAAACGTGAAGAAAATAGTCATGAAATTATGGTATTAAAAGCTGTTTCTCTGTTCTAAAGGAATGTTTCTCAAGAGAATCCAGGATCAAAACTACAATTATGCAAGCCCACATGAGGCAGAAGCTCTTATAAGCCCACCATAGTGAAAGAACTCCTTGAGGTCAAGAATATTTCTCCAGAACATTCTCAGTAACCTTTTAGACTGGCGTCTGTATTCCGTCTTCAAAAACACTTTGGCTCTGCTAACGGTGTATTGCTGCATGTGTGAAAGCTATACTTTTGCTTCCAGAGGTAGTCTTGGAAAGGGTTCAAGCAGTCTAATGGAGTGATGGGCCGGACATGTGGCTCAAAAGAGGAAGTAGTCTGCGCTTGATTTCATGTTACAAACTGCACAGAAAATGTGCAAATATGGAGGCTGTGGTAAAAAAACAACAACAACCACAAAACAGCATCCACTCCATGTCTAAGTGATGTGGCGAACCCTCTTCACACTGAGAGTGCAAGATATGTCGATCACGTGGCTCCAGTGATGTAACTACGCAAGTGTCTTTAAAATGGATCAGAAGTTATATGAACATAAAACTGTGGGGGGTTTGGGAAGGGAAGAGACCTGTCTCGAAAACAGAACAGACAAGTCTCCAGTTGGTGGGATGAACTTCCAAACAAAGTCCTAAGAGCTGAAAAAATTTTTAAAACAAAATTATACTTAGATATGTTAAAAAAATTATGTATTCCAATCCTACTGCCCTTCGTGTTTTGATAAGAGATTAAACTTAATGCGAGTCTCTCTTGTGGTTAATTGACTATTTTTTGATAAATTACTTGCTGTTAACCCTCATGTATAACCATGTTATGTAGAGCAACTGCATAATGTATGCATGTTAAAGTTAAGCATTGTAAAAGGTTGAGTTTTCATGCAGATTGTAAAATGTATGTAGGATTAATTAATCATATTCAAAAATCCGTTTACACAAAAACAGCATTTCCAAAATGAAACAAAGAAATATGTTTAAAAACTAAATATGGGGAAAAGCTAAATAAAATAGTTCTGTCATAATTTACTCATGATGTCATGTACATTCCGTATTTGGTGGTTTTGAAATCATGAAAAATTAATTGTGATCACAGAATCCAAAAAAAGTATACAATGTTTATTTTAGAACAAGAAGCCAGGAAAATAACAGAATTATGGTGTTTTATCAAAAACCCATTTCAACTAAAGTTATATCTATAATTTAGCTGCAGTTAATAGGTATTTAAGCCACGGTGAGAGAGAAATGTTTGATCTGAAATTTAATTTCAGTCATGTCTGAGAGCACACGCTGATTTGGGAACTCTGCATGGAACATTTATCCACTTTCATCTTTTGTCTCTTTTTTATTTTTGAAGCTGGAGCATAACCGGATCAGTCACCTCCAGCTTCATCTCAATGCATTTTGTGCAGACAAAATGAAGAAAAAGAGATGCATGGTTAGATTTTCATACTAAAGCAACAGTGCCCTCACCTGGTGAGAGAGGGAGTACGGTTCATAATAACGTCCAGAAAAATGCCTGTTCATTCTATGAAGGTTTAGTTTCTCTAAACATCACTGTTTAACACTCTGAACATCTAAAAGGTTTGAAAATGTGTTTTACATGACAATCTTAGTGGTAAAATATTAAAGTGTGAATATATCACTTGAACATATGCACTAAACCACAAGACACCAGAACTGCAGTCAAAGCAAATGATCTAAAAGATGCCATCTGTCCACAGCCCAATCCTCATCTCCCTTAAGGTTTACGATGAAAGTTATCTCAAAAGTGAAAAAGCACCCATCATTACAGAAAACTTCACTTTTACATGTTTGTTTAAACAGAACAGATTTCATTATTTTTAGCTCATCACAAAGTTCAAAAAATTCAAGTGAAGTAACATTAAAGAGCCAGTTTTTTTATCATCTGAAAAACACATCTGAGCGATATATTTCGCTCGATATATGCGATATATGTTTTTACACTGAAAACATCTTCTATTTTAGCAGTAACTAATGATGTTGTTTTGAAGGTTATGCATCGCGCACATTTTTGGGACCTGATTTGGTCAAAACCAGAAAAAATCAGTTAAAAGTTATGATGATCTGATGATTGTTAGCTAATTATTTTGTGACTCTATATCTGATGATTGTTGACTTTCTTCTTGATGCATTTACTTTAAAAATCAAGTCCATTATAGACAATATCATCCAAGCAATGACCAATCAGCTTATTACCATCCTAGAAACGTTGCAAGAATCAGATGCTTTGTGTCCAGACAAGATTTAGAGAAACTGATTCATGCTTTCATCTCCAGCAGACTGGACTACTGTAACGCTTTTCTAAACGGTCTTCCCAAAAAGACCATTAAACAGCTCCAGCTCGTTCAGAATGCAGCGGCTCGAATTCTAACCAGAACTAGAAACTCAGAACACATTTCTCTAGTTCTTAAGTCTCTGCACTGGCTGCCGGTCTCCTTTCAGAATAAATGTTCTGCTGCTTGTATATAAGTCCAGACATAACTTAGCACCTAAATACCTAACAGACATGATCAGCAAATACTCACCAAACAGAGAACTAGATTCCTTCGCTCAAATAAATTTGATCTATCCCGGGTAAATTCCAAACAGGGTAAATACTCCTTTAGTTACCATGCGGCCCACAGACGGAACCAGCTTTCAGAGCAGATCAAGGGTGCCAACACTTTAGTCACGTTTAAAACCAGGCTGAACGTCCTAACAGTGCCATTGGTCCTAAGGGCATGTTTGTTTTGGGGATTTTAACCTTCAACATTCCATCCAAATGAACACACACTCCACATTCCACATTGTAATTAAATTTAATACATAGAAAGAATGAACAACAAAAAGCAAATTCACAAGTTTGACAATCCATCAGAAACATCTGAAAACCATGTTTAAAACAGAGGCACCTAATGAACATTAAACTCTGCATGGTATTGCACATCTAATGCACACTGTACTAATCTAACCATTGCTGAAAATTAGTTTATTTTATGAACTTTAGCTGTGCAAATTTTCAAAATGAAACAAAAAGACTGATCAGGACCATGTTTGTCCACTCACCAACAGTCATGGATTCTGGAAGACCTGGGGCTGGAAGAACTATGTTCTCTGGAGTATCCAGGCCTGGTAAATCCCCTTCCATGCTGATCAACAAGAGTTAATACATTCAATACATCTTCAAAACTCACAATTTTTAAAATGAAACACTTTGATACCTAAATTGTAGTTGGCTTTGTTTTTCTGAGTCTGTTGGTGGGCTTGAGAGCTCCTTCTTTGAATCAAAACCAATGTTCTCCGCTGAACTTCCAGCTGAAAGCAGAAAAATTCCACAATGACAAAATGTCATAGAGTTAAATGCTGACATAGTATAATGCTGCATTTAAAGTATAATTCATGAGAATCTGAAGACTTTAGAAGTAAATCCTTGAAAAGACAATGAAAAGAAAGCCATGTCTGACCTTGCTGTGTGTAGGGCTCTCCGGGGATCACAGGAATGAGAATGTGTGTGCTGTCTGTGTCATTTTCAGTGAGGATTTGCCTTGGACTCCACGTGGACACACTCGACAAACTACCGACAACCATCCTGTACAGAGCAAAAAGACAGTCTCTACACAATTTATCCTACATTTTAAAAAGCTTTGACTCCCAACAGACATTATTTCAACATATAGATTCAGGTTCAGACCGCAGACCAAAGTGACCAAAATACAGGGTTTTTTTTGCCCAATGTGACCTGTTTCTGATATTTTCATGACAGTATTAACAGCTCAAATTCAGGTCGCTTTCATATGTGGTCCTGTGAGTGAGTGAGTGAGTGAGTGAGTGAGTGAGTGAGTGAGTGAGTGAGTGAGTGAGTGAGTGAGTGAGTGAGTGAGTGAGTGAGTGAGTGAGTGAGTGAGTGAGTGAGTGAGTGAGTGAGTGAGTGAGTGAGTGAGTGAGTGAGTGAGTGAGTGAGTGAGTGAGTGAGTGAGTGAGTGAGTGAGTGAGTGAGTGAGTGAGTGAGTGAGTGAGTGAGTGAGTGAGTGAGTGAGTGAGTGAGTGAGTGAGTGAGTGAGTGAGTGAGTGAGTGAGTGAGTGAGTGAGTGAGTGAGTGAGTGAGTGAGTGAGTGAGTGAGTGAGTGAGTGAGTGAGTGAGTGAGTGAGTGAGTGAGTGAGTGAGTGAGTGAGTGAGTGAGTTTTGCAATGCGACCTCAATCTGAAAAGCCAGGTAACATTTATCCAACTTTGACGTCGTGGGGACAGAGGTCATATTTCTGGATGTGGGCAGGAAGTTTACCAACAAACATAACTGGCGATGGAGCTAAAAGCAGTCAGTGGAAGGAAAATGACGTAATAGAACTTGATAAGATTTGGTTGAAATGAGGATGGTTCTGATCGGAAATTAACTTAAATAATGCGACACAATCGCCTTGAATGGCATTTTCCCCCATGTTTACTTTCCTTGAGGTCCGATGACTGTCAAATCAGTGCTCGCCAAAGAATAATGCAAAACATGCCAACAATGGTATTCAGCAGATCCAGACTGGGGGTGAAACTCTTTTGTGCTGTCCATCAGTTAGACCCATGTGTAAAAACTTAAACAAGCAATAAATTTGTTTTTAACATTGTTAAAACTGTTTTTAACAAATTATCTCAAGAATTGTCCTCTACTTTTTGAGTGCTTTTACAATTCCATTTTTACATAAACTTAACTTAATTGGAGCTTGTGTACCATAACATTGTCATACTGTCAACTCCAGAAACAAACAAAAACAGAAAAATCTCAGTATTTAAGTTTTACAATGCAATGCACAACAAGGATTTTTTGACAACATCCCAGTGAACAGTGAATTCATCAATTAATTTCTTGTCAAATTATCATAAAAATAAATGGTGGTAAAAATGGCAAATGGTTGTTGTTTGGCAACAATACTTTGATATCTGTCCTCTTGTCCCTGGCATCTACCCTGGAGACCTAAACATTAAGGCTTCATTTCGTTACATTTGGAATAAACAAAACTCACTCTGAATTCTATAACAAAAATACTCACATGTCCCCATTCCCGTGGCTTTCTTCAAGAAGCTCTTGCCTGTTCTTTCCATAAATATCCTCCTCTTCCTCATCCTCATTGTCAATGCTTTTGGTGTCAGGGAGGGCTCCATTCAGAGGAGGTGTTTCAGCCCAGCTCACAATCCCAGGCTCAGACAAGCCATTGTATAGAGGAGAAGGGGAGTACGGAGGGTCCAGGGTCTCCTCAGAACTCCCCTGAGCCACTGCACTCTTCCTCAGGCTCCTAACCACATCCTCTCCGGCCTCATCCTCAAATTCTGCTCCAACATCCAGGTCATCGTCAAAGGAAATGATGTTTGTGATCTTCTTCTTACGTCTGCGCTCCTTTCTTAAACCAGAATCTAAAGTGAAAGTGAAGTGTAACACAAGAGTAGAGGTCTTTCTTTTTACCCACTAATAAACTTGCCACAAACTCCATACAATGAGGGTTATAGCTCAGACAGATAAGCCATAATAAAACCTGACGTAGCTAATTAAATGTCAGTAATTAACTGTCAATAAGCTTTAATATCAACAATATCAAAGATTAAAATTCTTACTAGATATGTGTAAATTTATGCAAAACAGTTATGTAAAAACCTAAAGGTGTTAATCTTTTCAGTAACTTGAGGTACAATGAAAACTTTTCCCTGCTACTTGGTTCTTCAAAATAAAACCAATGTTGATTATAGACTGATGCATTAAGGGAACTGTAGTTTTCAGCATCATATATATATATTTTTTTTTTTCATTTCAGATTCTTTAACAAAGATTTTACTTTCAAACTTAAAAATGTTTGGAAATACATAGTTGTAGCCCTTTTTAGGCATAAGTTTTAAAGGCTTTTTAAAAACTCATCTTTCAATAATTTTAAGGACAAAAGTGACTCTTTCAAAACAATAACAATGTCCATGTATGATTGCGCACTGAAGTAAAGTTGCATCATGGGCATCAGCACTGATAGGTTAGCAGTCAGTGCACTGACATGCCGATCCTTCTCCCCAAGATCTCTCTTCCACATATTCTTCCCGTCTCCTCTGTACTGTCCTATATAATAAAGCTCAAAAATATATATATATATATAAAAAAAAAGTTGCATCATGGGTTTAGTAGTTTCAACATTTTCAACATAAGAGAATCAACATAAAGGGACATTACTATGAATAATTTAGTCCAGAAACGTGTACTTGTACAACATCAACCAATTTTTTTCAACAAATATCCCGCTTAAAGAATCCAAACAATAACAAAATTCACAAAAGACTCTGTAGCTCTGTGGCTTTTATACACAAATATGTATTTAAGAGAAAAACCTGCAGAAGTGCTGCGAGGCAGGACAGGGAGGGGGTCTGATGGAGTATCAGATCGAGGGATGAATCCAGGAACCACTGCAGTGGCAGTACCGATTTCCCTCAGCAGTGTGCTGACTCCTTGAGCAGACTCTTTCCACAAGCTACTAATCCCCTCAGTGGACTCCTTAAGGAGGTGGGACACAGACGATCCTCCACGAGCCTGGCCATTTAGGTCAATGTTGTCAATGTTAATGGCAAACAGAATGGAATTGAGCCCTGGTGACACACAAACAATTAAAATCCATGAACGAAGAACCTCAGGAATCAAAAATTATTTAAATTTGAGTTCAAGATCACCTGCAGCCATGGTGGGCAGCATGCTGGCCTTCTCCTCGTCCAGGATAAAAGCCCAGTCTTCATAGAAGGCACTAATTTTTGAGTAAGATATCAGAACATCAGGTATTTTCAAATCCATTAAGAGTCCTGCTGTTATGTGTGAATGCTGGGAGTTTGTACCTCAGGCGTGTGTGGTCTGCCAGCAGCATGTGGAGGTATCGCTCCAGAGAGTGTTCATTGAGAGCACAGCGCAGCCATGCCCTGCCCCGACCCTGCTCAGATGTGATCTTCCTCAGAGAGTAGAAACGCTGCAGCTCATGCTGGTTTAAATGATCTTTCACGTAAAACCAAAATGTCAGTTCTGCAATACAAGACAAGGCTGATTACGACAGAGCTCATTCACAAAATAAACGTACAGATTGCAGGGAATTTATTCAAGGACATGGAAAAAATGTTCACAATGTTTCTAGTTAAAATCAACACTTAGCAGAATAAAGAGATTTGGTTTGATTTACAGGTAGAAAACACCTCACCAAAACGTTCAGAATTGCAAGAAATATACATCGACAATAACCATCACGAAAACAGAATTCTGCTGCTCATAGTGTTTTCCAGCTGGCTTTTTTGGTATACAATGAATTCCTTCAGTTACTGATTCTTTTAAAAAGACACCTAAATCTTTTGAAACTTCAAAATAATACCAAAGTCCATGTTTGATGGATCACTGAAGTGAAGTTCCAAAAGTTCCATATCATGGGAAATGAAGTTTTCAACACTGTTAATATTATTTAAATTTTTAATAAAGGAGAAGCGACAAGGGGATAAGTTACTGCCCACTGAGCACATTTTCATTTTTGGGGTCGAGAAGGATTCATTTAGAGAAGAGGGACAATAATATGAGACTAATCTAAATATTTCCTTGTGTATGTGTGTCGTACATATGCACAACTCATCATTAGTGTCATGGAAGTCCAGATTAACTGAGCACCATTACAACAACATCCCTTTATATATGCCAAGAAAAGTTTTACCCAAACAATAACTTCCAAAAGAGATACAACTTTTGTTTACCCAAACTTCATCACTCTTAGTTCTGCTTTCACTTTCACCAGCTCAAAACCAAAGCAGGTGCAGGTATTAACCTCGGAAAACCAGAAAACTTTTGCAGAGTTTGTTCCATAACCATCTGGCTGATAAACACCATCAGCACCTGGATTTCCTGTCTGAAATATTCTAAGCATCTGTTTCGTCTCCGGACAGCCCAGTACACCACATGTGCTCTTTATTGCTAGGGGACATCTCTCCGGCTATGAGTCTCTGGTGTACCGACCAACTATGACAAACTCATTAAGTAGGGCATGTTGTTTCATGGATGGAATAAGAGACTGTACCTGTTTCAGTTTTACTGCTGAATCCTGCCGCATGTTTAATAGCAGCTGCAGTGAGAGATAAACCTCGACTTTTCCTCAAGCCGTGTAGAAGTACCGCTTCAAGCTGCGCACATAGGCATATCACCCTAGAGAGACGAAAATACATTAAAGTCTGTGTTGGAACTGGTAAAACACTCATGGTATTAACGAAAAAAGCTGACAAACCAGAAAGTTCAACGTGCTGCTATTTACAAAAAGTTCTTTACATGACAGAAACTGAAGCAAGCTACACATATAGCACAGTCTACCACAGAATAGTGTCTAGCGGACACGAAAACAAGAACAGCATGATCTGCATCTGCTTTTAAGTGCTAGCAGACAACAGAAAAAATGGTTTTGGTTTATTTAACCATTTTTATAAGATCTACAGGAATTTTATGGTAGCAACCAATCTGAAGCAATGTTTTTGTTTGTGTTTTGGGATATTGCAGGTCAGTGTTGTTCAAATGATTAATGATCCAATTGTTTATCAATGATTGGCTATTATTTATCCCCATAGATATCTTTCTCAAGGATGACCTATGCAAGACGTCTCCACAGATTCCATGTAGTACACGAGTAGAAAAACACTGCTTTTACAGTACAGTGTGAATTTCAAAACATGACCACTGCACACATCAACTGTAACTGTGTTTTGTTTTTGTTGACGCCAAGTGAGAAGCAAAAGCACGCTTTCCCCAAATCATTCCTGACACAAAACTTGAAGAGCATACTGACTTTGAGCTTTATTTATCAAGAAAATACATATTTATGTATTAAGAGACTGTGGTAGCACTTTATAACAGCTATAGTTTATAAGAATTTATTTACTATGCTTAATAACATTAATTTCACGCTTTCTTGAAGATCAGCTAATTATTTATAAATTCAACTTTTCACTATTTAAAAACCAGTTAGTTATAAGCTGTAAGTATATCATGAGATCATTTAGAACGTGTTACAAGTAATTCTCATTACTCAGGCATATAGTAACAATTACATGTGATAATACGTGTTTTACATGTATTTTTACTATTACTCATAACTAATTCAGATAGTTGTAAAGTATGTACTAGCTAGCAGCTAATTGTTTTGGTGAGTTCATCTAAAGTGACGAGTATTTATGACCTGCAAGCATTAACACATGAAATATAAAGGCTGCATAATATTCCGAACGGACAAAAAAAAACACAGCAGAGACAGAACCAGACCATTGCAATGTTTAGTCTTGTGTAAAAATGCTTAATAAAATATTAACTAACTATTTCACGATGCCTAACTAATGACTTTTAGTGTGTAGTTATTATAAAGTGCTACAGAGAAGGCAAACAAAACGCATCTTGAAATTAGAGCATCATCCACAGATGAAAATTCCACCATAAGTTCAGGTGTTACAGCCAGTTTTGTATCTCAGAGCACTTGCTTGATACACTATGTTGAGAGATGGGAGGCATGTACTTGCACGTGTGTTCACAAATTCCATCTCGCTGACCACTCACATGCTGTTTAAAACCACTCACAGCATAATGAAATTCCTTTATATTGATGAAATGCTGACCTGCTGTCGGAATCTGAGGCGATCTCCTTCCTTCCACCAAAGCGAATTTGGCACTGAGGAGGTTAAGAAAAAACAAGTTGTGTGATTAACTAATAGCAATTAACGATTTATTTGCATAGTTAGTGAGGGCAGGCCCTTTTTGATTGAGGTATTTTTAACAAGGGAAAACACCACACTATAATTATGCTTTTCTTAAAAGGTTAGGTTTTCTGGCAGTGAAATAAAGTCTACAAACACTGAACATGTGTATTTGCTCTAAAATTAACCTTTAACTCGCTTAAACCAATTACATTTGAGGAAAAAATAGAGGTGTAACCTCTAATGCTAATTTCACCACCAAATATGCTAAATATGATTAGAGCCATTATAATCTAAACAAATGTTCCACACAGAATAACCAATGATCCTGGTTCTGTTCCTGCAGACATAGGTAGGAAGGTAGGACTAAGATATAAGATAAGGCAATATATGGATGAAATCTTCAGGGTTTTTCTGCAACGATATATTTTTTTATCTTTCTCATGAAGTCATTCCTTTTACAAGGACAGACTTACCATTAGTCCGATGTAGGGGGCCGCCTTACCTTTTTAGAGACCCCTTACTGTGTGTTGCCAGGCACCATCCTTTTAAATCCATCCTTTTAAACCTTTTTTTTTTTTCTTCAGCCCTGTCTAATAAGCTTCATAATTTTTACAGTGTAGATGAATGGTTAATATATCCTAAAATAAATAAATAAATATATATACATATATATATAAGCGTCACGGTGGCGCAGTGGGTAGCACGGTCGTCTCACAGCAACTGTGTGGAGTTTGCATGTTCTCCCCGTGATCGCGTGGGTTTTCTCCGGGTGCTCCGGTTTCCCCACAAGTCCAAAGACATGCGGAATAAGTGAATTGAATAAAAACGATTGCCCATAGTGTTAAAGTGTGAATGCGTGTGTGAATGTTTCCCAGCGACGGGTTGCGGCTGGAAGGGCATCCGCTGCGTAACACATATGCCAGAGAGTTGGCGGTTTATTCCGCTGTGGCGACCCCGAAAGGGAAGAAAGCCGACATGAAGATGAATGAATATATATATAATAAACATGTTAGATAATGTAGAGTTTCATAAAATGACAAGTTACAGCTCTCTATATTAAAATTTTCTATTTAGGCTGATGCTGTTGACTAGACGACATTGAACTAGACTAGAATGACTAGAATCTCTAAAACAATAGTCCCTTATAAAACGCGTCATGAGACGAGATTTTCCCAACTACTTTCTATCCTCGAAGCCTGCATCCTCAAGAGGAAGTGGATGCAGGTGAAGCAAGTCAATGCCACTTTACCTGTTTAACTGCATCAAGAAGTCTTTCCAACAGGTTTTGTCTTTTCAGCTCATTCTCTTGCGAGCCTATGAGAAAAAATGTTGCGGTTAACCTTACAAATGAAAACAGCCTAAACACATCTATAAACCATCATAGGAGCAATAATGATTAACACTAGAATGAAATATTGACTGCTGTAGTTACTTATTCACGGTTTCTGCAGGTTTCATAAGGTCAAATTAAAGACTATCGATGGCCTTTTTAAGGATCAAATTTAAGACTTATTTCATAACATCAAAAACATACAAAACATTTTTTACATAATAAAAAGTATGCTTCGAATACATTGTTTGAACCTAACCATCATGTCTACCTAACCATGATTGTTTGTCCTAACCATCACGTCTATGTTTTTGAGCATTCATCAAGATTTTATCCATTTCTGGTAACCTTAACCATGGCTTTTACAAACTTGAGTACTTATGAACATTTTCTCAAATTCTGGCACCCCTTTACATGGACATCAGTAATATAAAGAAGACCTGTAAAAAAAGAAATAATAGTGAATTTAAGAGCTTTAAACGCTTAAAATTTGGGATTTTACATTTGAGACTTTTTAAGCCTCAATGGAGACCCTGTTTTTTGTTAATGTAACTGCAGTTAGCTGATATTCCTCACTCGATTCAGATGATTAAAAAAAGAACTTGGAGATGGACTACACAAGCCAACAACATTGGAATGATGAACATCATGGATCTCAAACTCAATTCCTGGAGGGCCGTAGACCTTCTGGGTTTTTGTTCCAACCCTGTTTCAGGAGACCAGTAGCTTCCAAAAACCCCAGAGCAGCTTAATCAGTGGAGTCAGGTGTGTTCAGTTAAGGTTGGAGCAAAACTATACAGGGCTGCGGCCCTCCAGGAATCAAATTTGAGATCTCTGGTGTACAAAAAGCCCTTCTAAACCTTGTAAACCATTGCCAATGAGGCTTTGCTGATAGAGAGCTGTTAGGGGAACTCATATCAGTTGAATTTTCATAGCAACACAGTCATAGCCTTCTAAACTAGACATTATCCTTACATTTCAGCCAACCTATCAAGCCATGCAGCTACTATTTCACTATTTCGCATTTTAGACGAAACTCTGCAGGAAGGTGAGACTGCTCAGCGACTGTCAGGAGGCTGTGTAGTGATGTTTAAGTGTGTTTGCTTTAGTCGGAGCCTTCAGCAGTTTAGACATTGTAAGTGAACGAAGAGGAGCCGAAGAGGGGAGAACAACTTAGACATGGTACATTGTGTTGACCATCTAAACAAGCTTAGGTCTCATCACTACTAGTCCACCATGATGATTCAAAACCTTCAACGAACATCACGGCTCATGGCTGCTGATTGCTAAAGGAAAAAGCATTGATACAGTAAAGAAAGACGTAGCATAGCAGATTTGTGTTTGTGATATGTCAACATGAGAGTTATTGTTAGCATTCAGTCAACTGTAAATATTAACATTTATATTTGTAATCTGTAGGGAAGTCACTTGACTTGCCAGTTTATAAAGTATCTCTTATTTGAACAGTAAAGATGTGAAAATTTCTTAAAACCTTATGCAATTACTAGTTACTTTAAACAGAAAAATATAAGTATGAACCAATAAATTTGCAGCCCTGAGACAGCACGCTTATAACTCATTGTTATACACACACTATGTTTCAAATATGAAAGATTTGCAGAACTTGTTGCAGCTAGTTTTAAAAATAACTAATAAAACCAATATAGCTGTGCAGTTTTGCACTCTACTAACACCGAAGTTTACATTCCCTGAATTAATACAAGAATCTAACTCACCGTTCATTCTGAAAGCGACATGGACCCAGTCGTGTCCGTCACCAAAACATTCCGATTAATCTCAAGGGACGCTTATCATCGTTTATTTTTCACTGTGAGAGCGGTTCGACGCTACAGAGCATTACCGTTACTCCTGAGGCCTAGTTCTGACATTACTGGCAGTTTTTAAGTAGTTTAATGTGTCGCAATGAGCAAAACTGGTGTTTTACACCAAGACCAGAAGTTTTAATCTTTAGCTTGACTGAAGCGTCTCCAACGGAAAACACTCTTTCGTTTTGCTGAAGAGACCGAACTAGTCGGTGCACAGCGTTAGCAGCTGTCACATGACAGCACAGCCGTCACGTGACAACAACATAATCACGTGGGGAAAGATTACACGTGTTACTTTTAATAAATATTAGAATAACAATTAATAACAATAAATAAGTACCGGTTTTAAGTTGTCGTTTAAAGTTCTCTACATGTATTACAATTTATAGGGTTTACTTTTGGATATTTTAAAGTCCCTAAGAAAGAGAATTTGTAATTATTCAAAAGAAAACCATTAGCTCAGAAAATCCTTGAGATTTTAATTTACTTTGAATGAGTTAATTGGCTTGGTGAGTAACTATAATATTTATTTATTTTATTTTTCCAACTCTCTAAATGGTTTTAAACTCGTTTCACCCATAATACGTCTTTTTTATATGTTAAAAAATGCATTTTTCTTGTTACGAATGATCATGTTACGAATGAGTCTAAATGCAATAGTCAATTGATTGTGGATTCAGAAAATTACATGATTTGTGATTAATGTAAATGGTATTTTTTTAAAAGAGACATAATTTGATTTTCTCTTCGTGTTTTTACAGTTTGATATAAATTGCATACATAATATACGTTACAGAGAACCTGTTTTTTACACATGCATTGAAAAATCAACTGCAAATGGCGATAAGAGAAGAGAGAGAGAACCTTCTGTTTCTTGTAAAGGACAGAACAAGTGTCAACAGATTTTGTTTCATTCCTTAGCAGAGGTACTGATCAGGCAGACCTGTTTACTGTAAACCTAAATCACTTAATAAATCACTATTTTAAAAAAATCACTTTGAGTGATTTTTATGTTTTGTTGTTGTTGTTTATGAGACAGCATTGTTTGCTATTCACTGCTGCAATTATAAACACAAATTATATGGAGAGTTAATATTCTAAATCCTCAGAATACACCCGAAATGGGCATTTTACTCAAGCTCCTCAATGTGAATCAGTGATTCATAACACCATGCTTTTAATTTTCTTTAAAGTGAAATAATACATAAATAAAGTAAGCTGTAGGACGTTCAAGTTAGAAGAACATTTCATATTGTTCTTAAATGGTTTTTAAACTAACTTTATTAATAAAGAAACCAACATATGAAACTTGCTTGGCTTTGATCAGGTGGATTTTTAAAGGATTGTCATTATATCCATTATATATTCTTATATTTTTATCCGCATAATCCAAAGTTAGGATCACAGGTTTCTGCTCAGAAAGGATGAAAGGTGGGGTACGCTGCCATTCACTCTTACTTTCAGGCAAATTAGTGACTGTTACCTTAGCGTCTACTGGATTCTACTAATCCAGCTATTGAGAAAGTTTCCCCAATGAAAGGCCCCCTGGTGGCTTCAAACTGGTCCTCTTGGTGAGATGCAGCGGCGACAGAGCCAGTGATGTATGTGCAGTATGTCATGATTAGCCGTAGCCATGTAGTGCCTGAGTTGTCAATCAGTAAATCTAAAATTATGTATCATCATTATCACAAGTGCACAACAACTTAAAAATAAATACAACTTTATTGGTATTAGTTTATTCAGTAGTTTTTCATCTCACTATCATCATTTGTTAGATGTCAAACTTTATTTTATTCAAACGGAACACATTTTTTTTACTGTAAATACATGAATTACATGAAATATATGAAAAAAACTCTTTACTGCAGTTCTACTGTAAATAACAGCATTTTTTTTAAAACATTATATGTATTTAGAAGAAAAACAAAAAGCTGTTCACTCAAACATAAAAACATAGTTTATAAAAAAGTGCAGGCTAGTACTAAGAGGATTTACTTTCTCTTTAAAGGTGTAGACACTGAAGTCCTGACTGAAGAGGGAAGAGTTCATTGCTCAACAAGATGCTCATCTATTTCTTGAATTGAAGGGAGACCTTTGGATTGGTTTGACAAGATCTGTACTAGAAAAAGTTCTGGTTCGGTTCCTCACAGATCATGAGGCTGTGACTTCTGGCCTTTTAGCCAGGAATCTCCTCATAAAGATGCAGCAAACAGGAAAGAACACATGAAGTCTAATACACCAGTTATAGGAATAATTTGCAAATTGTAAACAATAACACTGAAGATAACACTAGATAGATAGATAGATAGATATATAGATAGATAGATAGATAGATAGATAGATAGATAGATAGATAGATAGATAGATAGATAGATAGATAGATAGATAGATAGATAGATAGATAGATAGATAGATAGATAGATAGATAGATAGATAGATAGATAGATAGATAGATAGATTTATTGATTGATTTATATGAGGAACTGGGCAGTTATTTTACAGAGCACTTTTCTCTTAAAGGTTTTGTAAAAGAAGAGAAATTTTGTAGGCATTGTGGTAACTGATGTTATGCAGAGGTTCTCCGTGCAAAGAGCTGTAAAGTAAAAATGACATAAATCAGAGCTTGACTTTTAACGTCGACCAAAGTTTGCTGAAGATAAGCCTTGTTTGATTCTCCCTCAAGCGACATCCTAAATGATTAACAAAGCTACACGTGATCAATAAAAAGAAAAAGAGCAGACTTCTAGATCAATCTCTCTCGTTATAACGTGTGTATTATATTTGAAAGGATGTGCTTGAGATACCTGTGTTTATATGACTAGAGGCTCTCGGTTGAGCTGGCTGGTGTTTCCAGATGGCTGTTCACCGAAATAAGGACTCATAGCAATGGTGACAGGTTGATCTGCTCTCCTCGAGGTGTTGATTCTTCCATTTCTCCTAAAGGAATTCCTCAAGCCATTAGAGAGAGTGTTGGAAACTTTCCTCACAACGCCTGAGAGTCCTTTAGTGCTGCGCTTGTACTGAGCGACGTCATCCTCCAGCTCCTCAGGAGGCACCTCGATGTTCCCAGTGTACCAAAACACCCACCAGATCAAACTCAGGAAAATGATCACGGCTCCGGCGTAGATCAAAAAGTCATGGAAGAAGATGTCCCAAAACACCCCGACCAGGAGGATAAAAAGTCCCAAAATGTCATGAACAACAGCAAACCAGAACGCACATCTACACCTTCCAACTCCTGGATGATCCTTCTCCATTCCTGAGATTGTTTCTTTTTGCTATTGGACTAGACGGAGGCTCTCCTGTTGAGAGGCATCATGAGAACAGGACAGTTCTCAAAGTACACACTGCTCGAAACATGACGCGCCACTGTACAGATGAATCAAAGTACACTGAAGTGAATTAACCTTGAGGTTTGGCTGGAAAGTATGGCTTTTATCACATTCCTTATCAGGATTACATAGCTGCAGATAAAAGAGCATTTTATAGCACAACATGCATCAAAATAGAAAAAGTATGTTCAGTATTCTGCTCAAAGAAATTTCAATTGGGATCCCACAAGACCAATCAGGAGTTCTTGAATTAAATCACTATTTAATGACAGCTGACAGATGACTTAAAGGTGCCTTATCATGTCACTTTAAAATAAATTCTAAAAATATTTGTCCCCTCTAGACTATCACTGCTCCTTTAATAACCTACAAAAGGCAGTGTTTATCATAAATAATGTCGTTGAATAACCTGAAATATTGCGTACCGCAAAACATTTATTGTATCCCCGGTTTCCTCCCACTGCTATACTTTTGCTGCGCCCCCTGCTGGACTGTGCTTGTTGGCACGCAGAAAATCCACCCATTTCCAAAGAATGCATTCATCTTTTAGTAAGCTAAAGTTTATCCGACACAGTTCTACTACGGTTACATATCCCGGTCTGTCAGGAAAAACATTCTCCACTTAAATTAGCTGCATTACCGATTAATTTTATTGGTTAAAAAAATAATAATTTATAGATAGATTGCTCAACCCAGCAATTAAATTTTTTTGGAAGAGCCTATTTTATCCCTGAATGTCTATTAATTTACCTACAATAACAGATGTCACAGTAGCATTGCACATGTAAGAGAGCAGCACAAACCATGTTTAAAGTCAACTACTAACTGCTTTTTCACTCTATTTGACCTTGTTGTTTAACAGCTTTTTTTTTTTATCAGAGGACTACATATCTGCTTATGAAAAATCACACAGCCACTTTTTAAAAAAAAATTCAAAATATATGTAAATAATTTCTTTACTTAATTTGATCAATCATTCGAAAAATACTCTTACCTTGTTTTTGACAGTTTTTTTTTCTCCTCTCATTAAATATTTAGATATTATTATATCGATTGTTGTAGCCTCATAAGTCTTGTTTGACTTTATTCATCAAAAATTTTATACTTCTGATATCTGCTATAACAGCTCAATTTTTATTCAATTTATTAAAAAAAATTCAGGTTAATTTGTAACTGCCAATTGCACACATATTTACTAAAGCACAAATTTAGTTGAAAAGGTAGGTTTTGATATCACAGTGAAAGGTGTTTCTAATTAAGCCATTGAAAATGTATTTTTTTTAAAATCCTTTAAGCTAATTTATTATCATCACCATGAAAGAGAAGATTATATATAGAGGACCAGAATCAAACTGGGCTTTTGTTTTTTGTCCACTATGATTAAAACAAATGTTTTTATTCAAATAACAAATATCAAACAATTCACTTTTTTTCTTAAAACACACTGAAATTTATCCAAAAGGACTCTAGTTTCTGAACCAAACAACTTTAGATCAGGAGGACGGTTAAGAATCACCGTGTGTGTGTGTGTGTCTTCAACCAATGACTGAGCCTATAGCCATAAAAATGTCAGACAGCACAAAATATGATGCTGATTAGAAACTTTCTTTTTAAAGAAAAAAAAAAAACTCTTAGTTATCTCCAAAACCCTTCAAAATGCCAGATTGAAACACTCACACAATGGAAGTTATATTTCTATATTGACTTTACATAATATATGCATACTTTCATTTAAACGTTTGGTTAAACTATTTGTCTCGACTTTTAATAATCCTAATCAGAGTGAGTTAATGCAGCGCATTAGTCCCTTACACTGTGGCTCTTAGGTTTTAAATCATATTTAACAATGTGAATTTTGTCTTAAATCCTTTTTATGTTTGAGCCTTTCTTTAACAATCAACATCCAGACGACGCCAAGCACTGAGAACGTCATCCCAACAGCCGAACACAACGTCCCCAGTTCCTCACTGACCGGGATAGCCTTCGCATTCAAAAACCCACTGGAACAGAGGAATATCAGAAGACCTGCGGCTAACGTCAGCACAGCGGCGATCAGAATCAAGATGGGCTGCTTGTAGTGAGTCCAGCAGCTGGGCGCTCTGGGAAACCCATCCTGAATTGGACCCGAACCCTCATCTTCACCCAACTGAACCATGGCATGCATGATCGTGCTGGTCAGTGAGTGTACATGCAAACCTAGCATATTAAATATATTAAAAGATGACAATTTTAACAATACCAATTAATATAACATTTATTCAACAATTTCCTTTCATTCAATTGTAAACCTTTTCAAAAGGAATTTGAAAGAAAAGTTCTACTTGCCTTTTTGTTCTTTAGGAAAATGATCCCATATCCCAAAATTTTTCCATTATTTAGTAAAATGTTTAATCCTGACTGTATTAGTAGATGCAAATCTGAGCAACACTTCACTTTGGACAGGTGTATAAACATAAGAGCAGCTGCTCCAACACACCACCGGCTTACGAATGTAAGATAATACACCTCTTTTACAGACACACACCCACCTTAACATAGACAATGAATACACAGCTGCATTATGAATTGACGTTTTTCTTTAATACACTGTTCAGTTCTCCTGTACAAGATACAAATTCTTGTTCGGTATATGCCCAATACAACTGTTGACTACAAGATGGACAATGAAAGTATTTCAATGTTCTTGTATCTTATGGTCACGCAGCTTTCTGTGATTTTGGTGTTTTCTTGCCGAGTTTTTTTACTTTTATGCTTTTCTTTACTCCTTTTCTGGCCATCGGACGAGGTGCTTTTTTCATTGCCTTCTTTGATGAACCCTGTAAAAACAATAAATTATTAGACTCAGAAAAACAAACCTATCGTAATACTAACCATCATTTTGGCTGAGCTTTGGTTTGAGAGGCAGAAAAATTATAGCAATGAAACTTACAAAACAAAAATGACAAACAAATTGTTGTGTATTTCCCCAAGTGGTAACCACCCACTCCCCCGACGCACAATAGGAATTAAGTGGACTTGTAATGCCTCGACTGACCACTTGAGGCTGGGACAGGAAGCAGATTTTCATTCAGACCTACGTTAAAAATAAACTTTACAACTGAAAAAAAAAAATGAAATAGAAAAAATTTGAAATTACCCACTTCCCCCTCACAAAACAAATTTAACAGACAAAAAAATTGTCTTAACTAATATTCAACACATGCAAATATTGTAAATTCTCATGTTTACATCCAGGGTATCATGACCCTTTAACTTTTTTCTTGTTATTACATGCTGTTTTTAGGTGATCTGAAAGGGAAAACCAGCAAAATAATAATAAAAACAACATACTAAGCGCACTGAAGAATAACAAGAATACTAGGTCCACTGTTTTAATTACAGTATCATTATAGGGTAAAAGAATTAAGGCCTTAGAGGCCTTAGTTTTAATTTAGATTCACAGCCCTCATCTTGAGTGACTCCCCAAACTACAGGAAACAAAATATTTAAATCTGTTGTCCGTAATCAGAAATTGTTTTAACGCATGAAAAAACACACTCAGATTGCATACATGTTCTTTAATTTAAACCTGCTTTTTGAAAGATATGCAGTCACTGACCTTTTCCTGTTTCCTTTTTTTGATTGGCGTCTCGATTGGAACCAGCTGTGGGATCTCTTCCTCTTCCGCATCTTTTTCCTCTTCCATTACTGATTCTGGAGCTTCTGTGTTCGCTTTCTTCTTTCTTTTCCCCTGAAGATCAAAGCATCGCGCTGAAGATTTCTGCCCATCAACCATGTTTTGCAAGTTGCATTACCTGAATTAACCCGGTTTTCTTCTGGGCTGCTTCCACCATCGCCAGATGACTCAGATCAGAAGTATAGATCGGGAGAGAGGCGGAGTTCTGGCTCTTCAAGTGGATGATCTTTACGTTGACAGTAGTCTAAAGAAAATCAAAATACAAATGAAGACATGCTAATCTAAGCACAAGGATAAATCTGTAAGTGTGAAGTGAGAAACTTCACTTGTAAATTACCTCAAAGAACATATTTTTTACCTGTGCAGGAATAGTGTCAACACGCTTGGGAATATAGTCAAATTTAAGGCTTTTTAAGTTATAATAACATCAAAAACACAAAACGTAATGCTTAATGGATAGTATGCATCAAACACATTCTTTGAAACTCTAATCATTACTTCTGTTTTGGAGAATGTAAAACTGTAATCTAAATCTCTGGCAACCCTAATTTTTGAGCTTTTAGGCACAATTTCTTCTCATACCATCCGAGCCATTTAGGAGCATTTTCTTAATATCTGGCAACCCCAGGCAACAACAAGAACTCATTTTTCTGATGTCCATGTAAAGCTCATCTGACATAAGATCTATGAAAATTTTATTTTAGACAGAGAACAGCTAATTTAAGACTCTATAAGACATAAAATTTTTCCTTTTAAATTTAAAATTTTTAGGACCCTGCACTATTTTCACTGCAGAATCTGCTATTTCACCTGTTTAAAATAAAACTAGATATGAGATTTGAGCATAGATTCTATAGCTTTGCTGTGGTATTGTTTTTTTGTTTTTGTTTTGTTGTGACTGATCCTGTGAAACATTTTTATAATTTTAAAATTATTATTATGACTGTCTGTCCACCAGTGATGCGCATGTTGACCCGAGTACAAAATATACATACAAAATCATTTTTATTGATATTTGGGCCACGGTCGGTCGGGTCGGTTGAAATAGAGATGCCAATTACATCTTTGCAATGTATACAGTACTAGACACATTTTTTATGAAATACATAGTCCTACACTTCATCACACCGCAATTGAGCTCGACTATACAACTACTTGCTTGAAATAAAACATTGATGAGCGGTTTATTCAGGAAAGGGTTCATTTTTACATTCCTGATTGCGCACGCTCAAGGACGCAAGCTTCCCCAGGCGCGCTTAGAGACACGTCAGCAAACGTTGGCTTAGTAAAACGACGTGTTATTCAAAAATTTCTTTAAATTGGTTCGACATCAACCTGTTTGAGACTACAGGCACTACACAAAAAGGCAAGTTCATGCGTGTTCCCTCACGTCTCATCAGTCATCTTCTAGTTACATATCTCAGTTGACCTGCTGATGATATCTTCAAGCAGGGTAGACACAAACATGGCATTCACCATTAATATGCCTCTAGATAGCTTAAATGGAAATGATGGGTCACCTCAAGAACTGCCTCCACTTCACATCAGCACCATTTGAAAAAAACATGGATCAGGAAGCGGGTCGGGTACTTTACTTTCTTTATTTTTTTTGTAGTCTGGTTGGTTGAAAATGTCAGTCAGTGCGGGTTGTTTATACATTGACCTGTGCATCACAAATGGCCAGTCTATGCCTGCCTGCAAAGTATCTTATCTGACCAATATGACTCCAAAAGTATTCTTACAAATAAAAAAGGTATTCGCGTTTCACCTTTTCTCCAGCTAGAATGTGTAAAAAGGAATGGTGATCTTTGCTAGACTCACCGATTTTAACTTTGCAGACACCGTGGAAATCGTAGTCATCACATTTTCGATTATTTCATCTGCGGTGTGTCCTGAATGTGATACGCGGGCCATGCTGAAAATCAAAACACAAGCTGTTCTGAAAACTATTCAACTGAACACAAAGCAGCAATAAATAATAGTCCACTATAAAATCCAGTGGAGATTAAGCAGAACAAGTCTCATCTATAACACGCATCAGAGTTACAGACCTAGAAAACCAGAACTCATCTTACCAACATGAGCCTTTCTTCGATACTGTGAGCGATGTTCCCTGAATCAGATTCTCCATGTTTTTGGCAAGATGTTTGCTCTCTAGATCCAGTGACAGAGGATTCCTGAGAAAGAGCCAGATTTAAGACATCTAAGTTTCTTCCATTTTTGATGCAAATGGATGAATACTGTTGCACAACACTGGCATCTAGTGCTTTATTTTTCATGCTCGCTCTACTGAGCGGGTTTCATGCAAAAACAACATAACTAGCCACACAGAATAAAGGGTGCCAAAGTCGAGGAACCTTCATGTGTCCTTTGTATCAATACTAAGTCACAATCAATTCAGTCTGGCATCTGGAAGACCAAGAGATCTTCTTGTAAAATTTGTATAAAATGTTTATTTGGGTTACTAGATGCAAACAGAGTCCTTTGTAGCTGCTGTGAAAGCACATTATAAAGCATTAGATTGCAAATATTAACCATGAACACACTATCAAAAATCCACAATAAGACAGAACTGAATACTAATCCTTTACCATTTTACATACTGGGCTTTAAAAGAGCGGTTATTATGGGCTTAAAAAAAAAAAAAAGGGGTGTGAAACCCAGCTTTAGGTTTGAGGAACACTCTGCTAGAGTGATTTGACCATGAAAATATTGCCTTTAATAAGGAAGAGTCAACTCACGAGTTGCTGAAACAAGTCCTTTTTGAAAATTAATCGTTTAGCAGTGCACTCTTACATCATGTCATACACACTCCCATCTCATTAATTCATGCAGAGAAACTGAACTTGAGAAATAAAGACTCTGCCCCCAAACATTGAAGTAATGTCCCTCAAATTACAGTCACATGAGGAGAAGCATGGTTATGCAAGCCTTTCAGTATGCAAGAAGGGAAAATGTGATCGTTTAGTTCTGTCTGATTGCTGGAAAATGAATTTCTGGAACATTAAAATGCATATTATGAGAAAACTAAAGCTTTTTTTCCCAACCTTGCATGTGTGTAGACCTGTTGTTGGAGACCTTTAAAATCCATTAAGGAACCTTTCAGAATCACTTTAAGGTCACTGGACAATTTGACTTTTCTGGAACAATTGTTTTCTTTTTACCCCCCAAAAATGCATGCAATCTGAAATTGTTTCGTGTTACTTTGTAGATTTTCATAAAGTAAGCATACTTTTTCCTTTGATAGAAATGTTTCCCGATCTGAGTTGGCAGTCTGTGATGGATTCGTGCATCTGACAGGAACAAATCAAAATTGCCAAGCAGCCTCCTCTTTGCTTCAAACGTTTTGTACTCGGTCTTTAGCACATGGAATGGAATTACCTAAAAAGGGAAAACATCTTTACATTTCACATCAGATATAAACTTGCTCAGATACGAGGAGTATTGATTGTCTCAAAGTTTGTAGAGACAAGCTTTATGAGTTGAAGAGACTTGTCTGGATACACTGTGAGGTACTTTAGCACCATTTTAACCCATGACCAGCACCGAAACAGGAGGACAGGGTTTGCTGGAGTGCAAATTATTTACATGATAAAAATAAATCAAGTACCTCAATGGGATGTTTCACTCCTCTCTCTGAGAGAAACTTCTTGTAGAACCTTATTGTCTGATCTGTGTTCATGTTGGGCTCATCCTTGGTGAAGAGACACACATCTCCAGAGTTTGTTCTCAGTCCATGAGGTAAAGGACTGCGATGTAAAGAATGCTTGGTAAGAACGACATATTTATTGCATATGTTCCTATCTAAATAATTTAACACTTACACACGAATAGTCTGCTCTTTATGTGGAATCTTCCACATGGTGAACAGCAGAGAAATAGGCTGACCATCACTCTGGAAGAGTTTTCGAGACGACGAGCTGCTCTTTATAAAGGCCTGTAACGCCAAAACAGCCTTTTTCACCTGCAACAGAAATTAACATAATTTTACATTACAACATTAGTATGCATATTTTACTATTTTTGTCTCACCCAAGGTGGATAACATAAACAATAAATTGTAATCGCTAGCCACTAAAAGTAATTATTAACGTAAATAACCTTATGAGACTAACGTTGGCCGATACGCTAGCAAGTGGTTAGCATTTTCTGTTAAAAGACAATTTATTAGCGTTTGCATCATTGAAAAAAAATAAAAACACAACCACTGTAGTAACAAGTAATCATAATAGTTTACTAAATTGTCATTTTACCTGCGACTGATCAACTTTTAACTCGGCTCGAGAGGACTCCATGCTCCACGTGTTGGACTCGCCACTTCTCAATACGCATGCGCAAACGTCAAATCCGGAGGAAACCGTCATGAAAGACTTTTATTCTGAAAAAAAATTGACGCTTACTTTGTTGGATCTGAAAACGTAAAAGCAAGGGAAACAATTGGGTTCTGTACCTTCGTTGGTATATGTTGCATGATGTTGTTTTGTTTGTTTTTGACATTATCTTGCTATGTTTTGTTTACCACTGGCATCTTGTGCAAAAATTGTTTTTTTGTTTCTTTTTTTTGTCTCGTTTTGTGTATCTTGTAGTGAATTGTCACATGTTCCTGTATTATAGTAGTGAGCAGTAATAAAAAATTTGGAAGAAACGACTAGATTCTTCCTGTTAAACCAGTTTGATTATTAATCTGTACATTGTTTTGTTTGATAAAACAATTTAAATCGAGTAAAAAAATCACACATTTACAAAATATGTTAGCACCTTTTGTTCACACTTTTTTTGCTTTACCTAAAATAAATGACCTTTTCTTTACAAGTACAATAAATTATGTGCTAAGCATATTTACAGAAATACAACTCCATGTAGAATATACTCATGTGACATTATTAAACATCCAATTAAATTAAATCTAGAAATAACTAATAAACAGTGACTTTATTTTCTATAATCAGTGACTGAACTTTCATCATTTAGGCTTTCCACCTTTTTATCAAGAAGAAAAGCAAATTTAACTTCTAACAATTCAACATGCAAAAAGACAAAAAAGTAATTTTAAGATTTTATTTTTGTAAGTCAGATGTATACATCCCCAGCTGTGACAAGTTTTTCAAGGACATGTGAGACTTCAGAGTAAACAAACTTCTCTGTTACTATTTGTGCACGATTAACATCTCAATAAAAGCCGCACTTTACTTACAAGACCGGGGTCTTTGTATGACTTAATCTTGATGCTTCCAGCACTTACCTGGTGAAAACCAAAAAAAGGCAAGCCTTGACCCTGCTAAAAATAATTAAGAATCACTTTTATCAGCACATAGAAGTATGTTGTGATGTGTATTCAGAGACCCTGTCTTCTCGATGATATTTGTGGATAAGCACACAGTTAGCAGCATCAACTTTCATCTTTCAACTTACAAGTACAAAGCCAACACCATTAAATAAACTTGCATCTGCTTTAAGATCTCTCTTTATGACAATGTTCCATGAAGAAATTCTGACTTTAAAAGTTGAGCTACACGAGTGGCATAGCTGAGGTCTCAATATGAGAAAACTGTCATACAGAGCTTGTTTTGCTAAATAAATCTTCTTCCGAATGTAACGCAGTCACTTTGATTATGTCCTTATCACAAAGTTGATTTCTGAGATTGATCCACCGAGGAGAGACGGAGACGTTCAGAGACCATCTAGTAGGACATTCTCCTCTGTTCCAGTACACCAGAAGACGTCCCTCTAGGTGCATCTAGTCCTTTTCAGGAACCAACTTCAGCACTTTGCCAACTGCTATTGTCTTACCTATAAAATCAAACAATATATGTATCATTTTGTATTAAGGAAATGTTTAAAGTGACGATTTTGAGTTGTGTTAAGAATCCTATATCATCTCATTAAAGTTAGGATTTGTTTCTTATAGAGTATGAGTGTCGAAAGACCAAAACTTTGCATAGTTTAACACCAACCTTAAGGAAAGTACCCTGATCCAGTTGATTAAAGGAACAGTCTGCCTTTTTTGAAACGAAATTAAGTCTCGTATCCCCCAAAATTAAGCAGAATTTTCCATTTTGGACTCTATTCAAATGTCCTCTAGTTCTGGCAACAGCACTTTTAGCATAGCATACAGTTAATTTGAGGCATATCCAGGGTTGTATTTAGAATCCCTCACCTTCATCTCTCAAGGTGAAGCGTCCCATCTGAGGGAAGTCTTTGAAAGTCTCTAAGCAGATGGTTCCGGCAGCTCGAAGACGAGCGATGCATACTTGGTCTTGCTTGACGAAGCGTGGACGAGTTTTGCTTTTTTCCCCAGTCTTCTTGTCCACCAAGCAGATAAGAGCCTAATGAATGGTGGGAGTCAAAAACTGTTACAGGTGCTGGTCGTATAATTAGAATATCAAGAACAGGATTATTTAAATGAGTTTATATCAGTTTAAAAGGGGAACATGTATATTAAGTGTATTCATTACACACAGACTGATATTTTTACATTTATTTTGGGAAAACTCCAAAATCAGTATCTCAGAAAAGTTTTATATTGTGAAAAAGTCCAATAACAATGGTCTCTAAATGATTTTGATCCGTGGGCTAAAACCATGGAGAAGACTGCTGACTTGAAAATTGCTTAAAAGACAATCAGTGGCATCTTGCACAAAGAGGGCAAGACTAATGAAGGTAATTACAAGAGACTGGGCACCAAGCTCTGTGTGCAACCATATTATTAGAGAGGTCAATGGAAGTAAAAGATGTGGCATTAAGTATAAATGCATTAGTGATAAACATTGAGAGGGAGCTCAACATCAGCTGGAGTTTCAAGAACCACCGTGCACTAATGCATGCAAGACATGGGTTTCAGCTGTCACATTCCTTGTGTGAAACCACTCTTGAGCAAGAGACAGTGACAGAAGCATATCGCCTGGGCAGAAGACAAAAATAACTAGACTGCTGCTGAGTGCTCCAAAATTATCTTTTCTCAATAAAGTAAATTTATTAAGAAATCCAGATCCTAGAGTAGGGAGAAAGAGAAGAAAGGCAAAGAATACATTTTGCTTAAGGTTCAGAGTAAAGTTTCCACCATCAGTGTTGGTTTGGGTGCCATATTATCTGCTGGTGTTGGTCCACTGTGTCTTCAGAGGTAAACAGAGCCATTTACCAGGAAGTTTTAGAGCACTTCATGCTTTCTGCTGCTGACCAACTTGCAGAGGTTATTTTCCAATGGCACTTGACACCAGTACATAGTGCTAAAACTACCAGTGACTGGTTAAAGCATCATGGGTCTCTGATATTAATTGGCCAGCAAACCCACCTGACTTTAATTTAAGAGAAAATCTTTGGGAGAAAATGATTAAATGAAGGCTATTATCAGAAAATCTCATAACACATTGAGCAGTTTTTGGGTTTAATATATAATTTAATTAATATACCATCATTTAATTTATTAATTATGTCAGTTACTTTCTAGAATACGTTGAGTATTTTTATATAATTAATTGAATTGTGTGAATTAAAGAATTGCTAATCTGTTTTCTCCAACATGGACCAATAGGGTGAGTCGGAATGCAGCCATCTGTAATCAGTGTGTTTCCTATGTTCAGACATCAAAAGAGATCCCCAATTTTAATGACCCGTTTAAACACAATGTTCATGCATTGGGAGCCAATCAGAATTGAGCTACAGGAAGCTTCAACTAGTGGGAGTGTCGGCTGCTGCTGAAAGATCCAGTATTCTGTAAAACATATTCTTCATGAACGTGTAAATGAAAAAAACTTTAATCTGAAGAAATCTCTTAAGCAATCTTGTGTCTTTCTTTAAAACACGTGACTCAATTGGATCAAAAATTTTGATTTAAAAGCCCAACACAGTGCTATGGCTTGCTGCATTGCTGCAGTAATTCAGGCAAAAGGTCCTTCAACCCAGTGTTGTATATGCTCATAATTTTTATGTTTACGCTTTTCAGTTGACCAACATTTTTAAACATTTTAAAAAGTCTTACGAAATTGCAAAGTTTTCTGAGACACTGAGTTAAAATGATCAAAATGTAGGTAAATAAACAAAAACAGCAGTTTTTTGCAATAAATTAATGTATTTTTCCAAAATTAATTCTGGAATTTTCCAGAATTACTAAAATCAAAGTTCTGCAACTCACACTTATCTGCACCTCTTCAATGCAAGTGTGAAGGTGAAGCACTGCATTATAACCTGGGCATATGATGGACTTGTGTTCAATGATGACGATCTGTGAATAAAAGGCCATTCAAAGTGTATTAGAGCACTGTTCGAGTGAATAAGATAAGAGATTAAGTGATTACCTGGGCATCAAAGGTACGTCCCGAGTGGCAGATGTTCTCAGCGTTGCATAGGATAAAGCCTGGCAGAATCTCTTCCTCCTCGATGCCTTTGAGCCGCAGCTTGAGGTTTTCTCCAGGCCCAGCGAATTCTGTCTCCACTTCATCAGAGAGCAGGCTCAACACCTCCACCATGTGCTGAGGAAAGGTACAAGCAGCGTCATATAATACTGTTTGTAACTGTTTTGCATTGTTGCTAAGAAAGACAGACTTGAATTGAGTCTTACCCTGTTTGGCATCATCATCAGCTGCTGTGCTTTTGCGATGCAACCAGACTCCAGTTTTCCAAGCACCACTGTCCCCATGTCCTATTCAAGTCGATTTCAAGAAGAATTTAAAATGGCTTTAAAGATGCGGTATGTAAGAATCGAAAATGCACATTATTTTGAGAGACAGTAATGTCTTATGTTCAGTTCAAGTGCAAATATTGATAACAAAAATTTGTTTAAAAAAGAACGGGTACAACACATCCTTTGTGTTTGTGTTTACAGACATTTTTGCATGATGTATTTCCTCCACCGAGTTGTCCGATCTGAGAGCAATACATCTGGTTGCCAGATTGTGTTCAACCGTACATGCCGTGAACAGTTAACAGTTATATCTGCGAGACACTAAACTCCAAACCTCATCAGGATTCGAAAATACCACCAAGAAGACTCAAGAAACAAAACAAGGATACGCATTGGTGATTTTGAAAGATGGAGACAGACGAACTAGAAAGAAGAAAATGAAAACCAACACTGAAGGAGCTGCATTTCTCCTAAACAGATGTGCTACGTTGGTGCTAACCGCTAATGACTTCGATTAGATTACACACAAGCTTTTCTGTACTATCTGTTAATGTTCTGCATGTTTTGAAATACATTTCTTACACTCGTTAGTTAGCAGTAGTTAAGATTACCATTGAGCAGGTCGGCCTTAGGTTTAATGTGTTTTTTAGCAACAGATGGAGAATTCTAGCAGTAACTCTAAAAGGCTTCTAGGCACAGACATAATTAATTACTCAAACAAAGGAATACTCTAATAGATTTCTCATGCCTTGTATTTGTCCACGATAGGCAACCTGATGGGACCATCACTTGATCTGCTGAAGTATGGCAGGCTGTCCAGATGAGGAATGAATGGCAGTCCCCTAAACAGTTCAAAATACTCATATGAATGATAGTTGTTTTATTTAGATTTGATCAAATTAAGTCACTACTGCACACTTACGTGTACCAGGGGCACAAATCAGAAGACTCTTTCAGGTTTGCCCCAGTCATGCCGGAGCATGGCATGAAGTGAATATCTTTCTTAGGATTAAAGCCCACTTTCTTCAAAAATGGCACTAGCTTCTCTTTACACTCCTCATATCTGAAGGAAAGAACAATCATATTTTTTCAGAACAAAAAGAGGTAGAAAATTAAAGCTAATATTTTATCTACCTGTCCAAACTCCAGTCTACGGTGGGGTCGTCCATCTTGTTGATGAGGACAATCAGATGTTTGACTCCAGCGGTTTTGGCCAGCATGGCATGCTCCCGCGTCTGACCCCCCTTTTCAAACCCTGTCTCAAACTCACCCTTTCTGGCAGAGATGACCTGAGGAAAAGAACAGATTTACTATCTGTTCCATTCTATTGCAACAAAAGCGAATCTTTGATGATGTTGTCCTTGCAGCCTTTTTATTAATTTACACTTTACTTTATTAATTTAAACATTAAACATTTATGTAACGTATAATGTATTCAACAAGTGTCTCTGTTGGAGGAATGAAAGAAGCGCCTCTTGAGGAACTCACCAGCACTGCTAAGTCAGCTTGGGATGCCCCTCCGATCATGTTGGGGACAAAGCTTTTATGACCCGGAGCATCAAGAATTGTAAAGTGCTTTTTCTCAGTTTCAAAGTACGCTCTTCCCACTTCTACTGTTTTGCCTTTGTCTCTTTCCTCCTGGTTTGTGTCGAGAGCCCAAGAGAGATACCTGCACGACCACACACACACACCAATCAGACGCATCAGCTCAGACCACAGCAACTGTTGAACGTGCTCACAGCTTTCTGAAGCAGTATTTTTGACTCATACTCATTATCTGAATTAATTTAGATATATTTTGTTAGATCATAAAAATGCATCTGTCTCCAAACGAAAAAATATTTTGCTGCTGTTAGTTTACAATGTACTTTTGTGAAACCTCATTTGATTGTTTAACGTGTGAACTACTCCAGTTTTTCCATAAATAAAAAAACGATTGGCAAATTTAAAAAAAAAGGATTTAATTAGCGTTTACTTTTTAAAAATTGTAATATAGTTTTTCAAACTATACCAACTAACATTACTAACAACTACAACCTACTGGAAATACGTTTTGTGTGGGGAGGCCAAAATATTTTAGACATGTTAACTCTAAAAGTCTTCTCGGTAATAATTTCAAAATTTCTGATGTGTTTTACAGAGATTTTTAGATTATAGATCGATTTCAGGTTTACAGATATTACAGATTTAAAAATTGTCAACAAGTCAACCAAATGTGCAAGACTTCTGCCAAACCAAATTTCATTTCCTAGTCTAATTATCTAATTAAAAGTAAATTCCTAAAAAATAAATTACCTAAATAAGGAATCTCCAAATCTGGTCCTGGAGAGCCAGAGCCCTGTACATTTTTGGTTCACCCATCATGAAACACACTTGTTGCACTAATTAAGGACCTCTCTCAGTGTCTGAAGCTAGAGTAGTCTGCATACTAGAGCAGGGCTGCAACTAAAATGTGCAGGGCTACAACCAGATTTGGGGACCCTGAAGTAAATAATTAAAATGTAATTAAAATAACAGATAATGTAGGTAAAATGTTTGCCAATTTTCTCCCAAAACATATAAATTGGCTCCTGCTTACTTACTGCTTACTTACCAATTTTGAATTGTATTTTAATCTTTAAAAAAAATGAAAGAAACATAAATAACAAAAAAAATTCACCATGTCTCTCTGTTCTTCTCTTTGGCTTCTCTTTCATATTTCTCCAGCGTTCGTTTGTCCACCATTCCAGTCAGAAACCTTCACAGAAAACAAATCGGTCACTTCACACATCCTAATCGACACCAAAAGCTCAAATCAGTCAATACTGGTTCACTCACATTATCTGTCCACCGATGGTAGACTTTCCCGCGTCTGCACAAAAGTGTCCCGAATCACTTTCAAACTTTCAGATAAAAGCATGACAGTAAAGTAAGGTAAAGAATATGTTCATACCCACGTGCCCGATGAACACCACATTAACATGTTCTTTCTTGGGTGCATCAGGAGGAGGTGGAGGCAGTTTGGGGATGGGGATGTCCTCATCCTCCTCCATCATCTCCTCCTGATCCTCCGTGTCACCTGGAGATCCAGCAGCACCCTTCTGTTCTTCATCTGGATGATCTTTCTGCTCCCACGTCTCCGCTTCACCATTCACAGCTGAGAGACAGGCACAGGGTTAAGCGGAGGTAGGGTGGCTGCTTAATTCACACCAAATCAACAAAAACAAGTTATTTTAAGGTTTCATAATAAAACTGAATTTTCTCTTTATTTTCATGGTATATAATGTATTAGTTAAGCATAAAGTGTGACAAGCATTTCAATTACCAGGAGCTCAATGGGAATTTTTTTTTTCTGAATTTCTTCCAAAATAAATATCCATGTAAAACTATAATATCTATATAATAACTTAATTAACTCTTAATTAATGCTCAACTAATACATTATATACCCTAAAATAAAGTGATGCAAGCATTTCAAGTACCAAGAGCTCAATATGTAAAATTATATTTGTTACTTTTAGCCTAACTTCTTCCCAACAAAATCCTTATAACAACCATAATATCCCTTTAATAACTGAGTTAACTATTAGTTAATGCTTAACTAAAGCATTATATACCCCAAATTAAAGTGTTACGAGCATTTTCAATTACCAGGAGCTCAATATGTCATATTTTATTATTATTTTCATGTAACATATGTTATAACAATGGAATAAGAGCTATACAAGTAAGTATTGCTTGCTTCATTGATGGAAACTTGGTCAACTGTTTGTCTGGGTCAGTATCTGTGGCTGGAGAAGCAAGTAGGGGATAAATACGGCCTGTAATATGAGCACATGTGTGCTGATGTAACAAGCACGAGCTGCCCTCAGTTTAGCCAAAGAAGCAGCGTTAGCCAGTGCAACACAAGATCAGAAAGAACACCAATCCAAACACAGGAACATACCCGCGGGCTCTGAAATCTCCATGCTGGCCACTACTTCACTGCCTTCACTGCCTGCAGAGGACACAGACAACAATTAAACATTTACTTATGTATTATCTCTCTGGCATATGTTTTACGCAGCGGATGCCCTTCCAGCCACAGCCCATTGCTGGGAGACATTCAAACACTCATTCACACTTTAACACTAAGGGCAATCGTTCTTATTCAATTCACTTATTCCGCATGTCTTTGGACTTGTGGGGAAACCGCAGCACCCGGAGAAAACCCACGCGATCACGGGGAGAACATGCAAACTCCACACAGAAATGCCACCTGCCCTAGCCGAGCCTAGAACCAGCGACCTTCTTGCTGTGAGACGACCGTGCTACCCACTGCGCCACCGTGACGCTATCATAAGTCAATTAAACATTTTAATAAAATGGGAATCTCGTATCAGTTTAACCCTAATCTACTGTGAATGCCAGCAAAGCTCCAATTGAAAATGTATACAATATAAATAGTTTCACAATAAATTCTAGATTTTACCTCTTCAATTTGGTGATCAGATCCAATCACATGATGCAGCTGAGTAGGTAAACTTGATCTCACTTAGAGCAGCACTTCAAGGCTGCTAATTGCACACATATCGGAAATTAAAAGTCTATCTATTTGTGCACTGAGTGGCACAGCATAATCCAGTCCGCATCTAATCTTTGTTTGCCACATGTAAACATTTTGAATAATTCATTTAAAAAAATAGTTGACATTTGTTTTAGAGTTCTTAACTTATACTGACCTAATAGTTTTTTTTATCATATCACTGATTTTGACTTTTGTAACAACTATAGAGTAGTGATTTTTTTTATTAATTGTATTTAAAGCTGCTTTATGTGAGCGTAAGAAGAGCTTGGTCAGAACAACAAGGTGGGTAGTACAATAACACACTTGCAACCAAACAGCAATTGCAAATATTGATTTGCTATTGGTCTTCCACCTTTATAGAAGACGTTAGACTTCTCAACCTTGAGGTTATATTGACCAACCACAACGCAATCCCTCTCTCAGTCCCTGTTTTAGCTTTTTTTTTGCTGCATCAATAACAAGCTTCTATAACTTCTCATGACAACAAATCTGTACTGTTTTCAAAAAAAAACCTTAGTCAGCGTTTTCCAAAATACGCAGTCTCAGTGAAATGCTAGTCTGTGTACGTTTAGCTGGAGAATAACAGAGTATGTTTGGACAAGGCCTTAGTATAAAAAGTCAACTTCATATTAAAATGAATTCAACTGTGGGTTTAAATCATTTTAGGTGTGTTGGGTAATTTTCTACACGATCCTGCACAAACCGAGTCGGACTTAAGAGGATTAGATTCACCGACAGAGTGGAATTCCGGGTGAGGGAGTATTGGAAAGAGAAAAAAAGAGAAGAAAAAAAAGAGAGAGAGAGAGAGAGAGAGAGAGAGAGAGAGAGAGAGAGAGAGAGAGAAAATCATTTTAGGATTTGGCGACATCTTGTGGCTTAAAGTTACATTAAGTTCCTTTTATAAAAGCCTGTATCCATTTCAATTTAAACTTTACACACTTAAACTTCTATAAGTTTACATGAAAAGAAAATGACTTATGTGTCAAAATAATAACCAGCTAACTCATTGAAAGTGCAACAATGGAGAGAAGAAGAAAAAAACAGAAATCCAGGGAAGTTGGTGCTTCGAAAAATGAATTGAATTTAACGATATCAGCCAAAATCCACGTTACAAAGAAGCACCTCAAACCTGATAAAAGTCTTTCTCTCGTCTCAAACAGACGCCTGAGGTAACAGCTGTCACCTTATCTGCTAGCCTGCTGTAACGCCTGTCAGCTAAAAGCCTTTTATGGTCACTGTCGGCGGGTGTCACTAAAAACACTTTTGTTCAATAACGCAGTGCTTTTACCATCAGAGATGCCGTTTTCTGGTGGCGCAGGGGAAATAAAGGATGGAACGAACTCCGGAGCGTTAACGTTGAGCCCCGTGAATGCGGACTGGAGCTCGGTATCCGCCGTGGCCTCGACATCGTCCTCCTGTTCCCACGAATCAGGGGCTGTGTCTACCGAGTCCATAGCGCTTTAACTCAAATAGCTAACGATTCTAACGGATACCGCTGAACCCATAGAGCGGGTTAGACCGAAAACAAAGTCGAGTTCTGGTTCAGACTAAACGAAGGTCTGGAGAGCTTGAGAATGTCCTGAAATGCCGAAAGGAGCGTCTGGTCTTGATGCGACAAACATTCTCCGGTTAGCATTAGGCTCCTCTTGATCCAGCACGCGCGCGACTGTGAAAGCACCGACCACAGATAACAACAACCAGACGAGGCTTTCAAATTAAAGTTACTTGAATAAAACACAGAAACCTAAAATACCCTGGACTAAGTGATTCATTTGAATATTTTAATGTACATACTGTGAAATAAATATTGTAAATAATACATTCCAATCTTAAACAGATAGATAGAGATGAATATATGTCTCATTTTTCAATCTGTCAACCTGAATATTTTCAGTTTAGGGGGACCCCCCCTGCATAACGGAAATGTACTTTTTTCTTTTCTATTTTATCCTATTTTCTCTTTTATTTACTATTAGTGTTTATTATTTACATTTTCTTTATTTATTTTTCCTCATTTGCATGATTGCATTACTCTATTAGACTGTATTTTTACGCTGTACACTGTATGTTGGTACTGCCTAGTCATGTAAGATTTACTATTTCAATTTCATAAAAAAAATTTTAAAAAGATTTTCAGTTAGGAACTAATGATGGAGAAGCTTTCGCATCTGTTATTCCTCCACCCGAGACGGCAAACACTGTAAAAGGTGATTTTTTGACCTTGTAAATAATGGAAACCATTTTAAGTATGTTTTATATAGAAATACTATGTTTTGCCAATTCTTTTGGCAATTTGCTGATTCGTGTGGTGGTAACATGAGCCAGAATTTGTCCTTTATCCTTTTTTTGGATCTGCCTGAAAGCTAAGGTTAAAATCATTAGCTTGGCATGTGTTTAATCCCTTTTATGTGTTAAATAGTACACACTCTAGCTTTCATACGTCATTGCAGCGCCTGGATCCAGTTATTTGATTGGAAATAAACACTGCAACATTGTATTCTACTAACTATATAAACTATTCTGAACAGCCAGGTCAATTTGATGTTTTACGAGCTGGATTGCATCCATACGAGTACAAGTCACATGTAGTGTATTATGTTAACAAGCACTCCAAAACAAATCTTGATTTCATTTTTTAAAATCGGACTGGAGCATTAAGCCCTGCTGTTTGAAAGTAGTCTAAGAGACAAATAATCAATCTCCTTACTGGTGTATGCTCGTCTAGCATATAACACATTCTCCAGTACTGCTTCATGATCCACGTTGAATCTTTCATATGTGAGAAAGATCTGTAATAATTGTGAGGCCATGCAAGGTTATATGTTCCTTGAAATGTTCTCTGTCTGCATATAACTGTTTGTATTTGCTTTCACATAGAAAAAGACACATCTTTATTTGTTCTATGTTCACGTTATTAAGGATATGTTTAATACCTTTTCTCAAAATCAAGCAGTTTTAATCAACCAAATCTCACTCAAAAGCATGCAAGACATTCAAGACGTTTTCAGATTCGATAAAGATGACCTTGACCCCATCGTAGCCGTATTCTCCAGGAAGCTGGGCAAAAAGTGAAAAAGTTTTTGCTTCAGAAAAAAGTGAGGAAATACACAGTAAAATTAACTCTATCCAGAGTAGAACCAAATACACTCTAAATAGAATAAAACTTAAATCATCAATGAGGTTAATGTCTAAACCATTGATTATTCACCAAAAACTTATAAGTAGGGATAAACATTTGTGTTTCACTATAGAAAACATCACAACTATTTTCCTCTTCACATTGTAACAAAAATACTTAAATGTTTTATGGTTCAAGTGGATGAGCTCAGTGTTCATTTCACTAAAACAGACTCAGAGCAGTGTTGATTTAACACTAGATTTTAAGGCGTATAATGTAAAGTATAGTTAGCTGTATATACATGCAGAATCTTCACCGTTCTTGTTCTTACAACAGAGAGTATGAGAGAGATGAGTCTTTCTGGTTCTGAACTCTAAATAACACATGGGATGCATTTCCCCAGATTAAAAAAAAAGATGTACATTTTGGTAAGCTGTGCAAGGAAACAGTAACATATAATTAGGGTTCAAAATCATAACACCACTCTACCACCAAACGCCTCAGTGATGGCCGTACTCTCTACACCTCCTCCAAAATTTTTGCTAAAGAAAACATGGATAAAGGATGTTTCTATTTGAACAATACAAGACTTCACTGGAGACCATTTAACTACAAGTGAGAGACAGAGGATAGCATCTCTCAGAATGATGCTTACTTCCTAAATTCTGCCTCTTCCTAGATGTTTTTGGTTGGCCAAATTACATAGCTGAGCCATGGTTCTCTATATCCTTTTCCGCAGTCTCCTTCAAAATAATTGCTATGAAGATTGCATTTCTTCATACTTCATTGCATACTCAATTCTTCATTCTGCAACCCCAAACTGCTTGTTGTTATGTGAAACACTTGCTTCCTTCAAACATCAGCAGGAAAGGTGAAAAAGTCTAATTGTATTTAAAATATGCAATCGTTTTATATAAAGCATTATAGAGTTAATCAATAAAACTTTCATTACCATGAACTTTCCAGCGAGTTCTTTTATTTTATCTACTTCGGCGAGGTGTCATTAGGACCCTTTCACAGTACAAATTCCCACTGTCTTCAGTTTCTTGATGTTCTTCTTCAGAAGAATAATAGTTAAAGCCCTAATCATCCAGGTTTCATAACTTCATATCTGTTTACTTACGATGTCATGCTTTTGCAAGAGGTCCATGTCTTGAAAAAAGCATTCCTGTGGAGAAATATTTTTTTTGAGGTTGGGTTAGAATTTCCTGTCATGATTTTATAATTTAAAAAGAGGATGCTACTTCTTGTTTATTTTACCATTTTTTTTTATTATTGTATAAAAAAGAACATGTTATGGATTTAAACTAAAACGTTGACTAAAGAACCTCTTGTGGAATGTCTCATCTCGTCCTCTTGGCAGGTCGAATCATCCAAAGACAGTCTGTGTGTGTTTGTTATTTTTACATATGCAATATCCTAAAGTTACATCCCACACAGATCTAACATTATGTTAACTTAGGCTAATATTCTCAATATCATCTTGCCAGTGATTTATTAAAATTAAAATAATTTTCGCTAGCCTATATGCAGACTCTGTTTGGCGTTCTCCCCTTAAAGTGTGTAAAGTGTTTTACATTTACGTACGTTTAAATGAAAAAAAATTTCATTTACGTACGTTTATTATTGACAGCAAGCAGAAGTAGGTCCTGATGTTCAGTTCAGTTAGTGCCATGAATATTCGTGGGTATCTTTCCCACGCACACAAATAAACGCTCACTTTGTTGTTACGGTAGTTTTTATGAAATGTTACGTTACTTACAAACGTGATAAGAAACATTTTAACAAGGCTGGACACACCAACATGTTACCTGTTCATATTTTACAACCATTAGTTTTAAAACTAATTTAACAGAACAAAACAGAATTCAGGCATTCCAAACCAACTAAATGTAATCTAACCCAAAATCTGTCTGTCCTTACAGTGCAAAAACATAACCGTTTGTGAATTTTATGTACCTGCATTGTATATTCATACCATAATACAGTTAAATACTTAGGAAAAAATAGACTAGAAGTAAAAGAAGTAGAGACTTCTTTACCAACCGAACATAAAGAAGGAACTTAGTAAACACAAAAGACAAAAATAGAGAAGAACTTGTTTTATTCCCATCATGAGATTCACCTTGATCGCTCACAAACGATTCTACACACCGTATGGCTTAGGTCTGAGGAATTACACAGCAGAATGTTGCGCAATGTTTATTATAACTGTAAAAGTCATGATTCGTAGGAAACAAATGAAGATGTGTCTCTTTCTGGGTGAAAACAAGTAAAAACAGTTATATGCAGACAGAGAAACTTTCAAGGAAAATAACCTTGCATGGCCTCACAATTATTAGATCTTTCGCACATATAACAGCAGAGCAGGTCTAGCATCACATACGCCGACATCGCCGTGAAGACTCTTAGAAATAAAGAACAAAGAACCAACACACTCTTTATACCCCACAAAAACTTCTATAGCGTCACTCTGAAGACAGTGTGAGATGTTTGTAATAAAAAAAGAAAATAAAAAGGTCATAGTTTGGACGTCAGCCTTTGCAGAAAAGGCTATAATGGTCTCTTTCAGACTTTATACAATAGAAATAGTTTAATGACTTTTCTTTGCTTCCAGCTCCCTCTCTCATCCACTCTTCGTCAGCTAATCATGGATGATGCTGATATCCTCACAGATTCCCAGGGGCAGGGGGCATCATTGCTCCCATTCCTCCAGACATGCCAGCATTTGGACCCAACAAAATCTAAAGAGACAAAAAATGTGTGAAAATGTAAGTGATGTGTTCTCTTTAACAAATGTGAATCACGTAGAGCATCAACAACAAAAATAATAGCAATATGAAAAAACAAAGCGCAAAGCACCTCTTACATTAAAATCTTGACCAAATGCAGAAATTGTGTTTACCTAAATCTTACAACAGTTTGCTGCGGTGAGTTTGCTGAGAGATTTGAAAGAGTAGTTATATGCTAATCGCCAATCTGCTGTAGATGTATTCCATCTGCTAAACCCTGAACTCTTGGTCAATCATCCGTAAACTTGTTAGCTCTTGGGCTGTTGATCCCATAACTCCAGAATAGTTAGTTTGATCAAGTTAGTCAAGACATTTTCCATGAATCACTGATTTCATGCATCAGTTTAAACTCAAGAGGGCTGCAGAGATCCCAGAGGTGAACACTGAATAAAAATCAGTGTTTATTTTAATCAAATAATTACTTTCCTTTTATTTTTAAATAATAAGATGTTTTCCATCTCTCGATGTGCATTCCCAAAAGCTGATGATGCATAATTTGCATGTATTTGTAAATACACATTTAGAACCGCCACCTTAACGTGATTATTAGAGCTTTTCCTGATGATAATACCCCTCAAGGGAAACAATCACTTTTATGTTTTTCAGCATTTACAAATATTGGCACAATCTCAGGCAACTCAAACCATTGCTTTAACAATTTTGCGTGTTTTCGCGATATCTGGCACCCCTTAAAATCACATTTACATTTGTGAGTCTTATGTCATTAGTTGGCAAGCCTAACAATCACTTATACGATTTTGAACATACACAAGCATTTTCTCAAACTCTGGGAACCCCAACAATCATTCTATGCCGTTTTGAGTGTATATGAGCCTTTTTTCAAACTATAGCACCTGTAAACGTCACTTTAGCATTTGCCTTTAAGCATTTACACACAATTTCTCAAACTATGCAAACTTAAAAATCTTTTTTTAAATTAACATTAATGAGCATTTACAGAATGTCTGGCAACCCCAAGTAAAAACAAAACAAACATATGATGAGATGAGCTTTACATGGACATGAGAAAAGCAGGATCTGTGAAAAACTATTCAAGTACAATTTTAAGGCCTAAAATGTGTGTTTTTACATTTAAGACTTTATTAAGACCCTGCGGAAACCTTGAAACACAAATTCACTTTACAGAATCTGCTTCAGGTTGTGATCAAAACTATCTGGGGGCCGTAGAATGGTTTATCATCAAATACAACATCTTGATCATCAACCTTGTTTCTACTAAAACCCAAACGTGCATTGCTGCCACCATAAAAGTAAACACTCCATGAAAGATTTGTATAATCTTACTGAAAGTTTTGAGCATGCGTTTAGAGCTCAACTTCATTTCTACTTGCCTGTCGCTGCTGTTGTAACTGCTGCTGCTCCAGCTGTAACCTCTCGGTCTCAAAGACAACAGGGAGAACAAGAATCATGAAGGATGTGGTGCCCACCCATAGAGCGGAGCGAGAGAAACTACAAAAGAGAGACAGAGAAAGTGATCATTTCCTAGACACCGTGAGATTGGGAGGACACCTGGCAACACACCTGTAAAGCTTTTTGGCTACAGACACAGAACACTGAGCTGAAACTTCCGCTGCTGATCTCAATGATTCTGGAAACATCTCTGTGAGACCCCACAACCTCTCCAGCAGGGTTTCGTCCAGCTGAAAGAAAAGAAAGAGAGTGCAAACTTACAACGCTTTTCCTATCATAAAAAAATACAATCCTCAATAAAGTAATTTGTATGTGTACATTTTAAAGACTTCGAATTTCGACGGATATACGAGTCAATAACAAGTACACAAGTCTACAACATATTCCTTTCCTTGTTTTAACAGAAAAAGGGAATACAAGCGAAAATACCTCTTCATCCTCGTCATCTCCCTCAATCTCGTTTTCTGGTGGTCGGATCTCTACGCGGCCCGTTTCTGGGGAAACCTCTTGGATCGTTGGCATTTTAAACGCTACACAAACAGTACCAGCTTCGCGTTATAAATATAAAACACCAGCGTTGTGTTTTACAGCTTCACGCGTGTTTAGGTTCACAGAACATGCACAGAACCTGAGGTCACTTGGGTTACATGTGAGACGGATGTGCTTCACCGGTTCCTTGTGTGGAAAAACTCAGAGAGGCTATTGCCACCTGTAGGTATGGAGGAAGTACTGCAGCGCATCATTTCATTTTGCAATTTAAAGTCCCTCTCTCGCGTTGTTTCCTCTGAACACCACCTCAAGGTTTATTAGAGGAACCTAAAATAATCACTAAACGTTAAAAAATAAGTAAACCGAGGGACTTTCCGGATGATGTCAGCTCACTGCACTTTCCTAAAACTAAAAGGTCATTCTTACTAAAAACATATGGCTATGAATTTATTCTTGGCTGAAAAAGAAACAAAGATTAGTACTCTATAAAAACACCCAACGATTTTTCCTCAGCAGCATTTAGATAAATAAACAGATGCTTTGTGTATTCTATGCTATCTTTATAATGAAGTCACATACATACATACATTTTACATATGTTGAATTGCTGATCCTACTTTTATTTCAACGACTATTTAGTATTTTTGTAAGGAAGAACCTAAAACTGTTGAGCATTTATTTTGTTCTTGTGCATTGGTTTATTTATTTGGGATAGAAGTTAATACTTGGCTTTTTCTTGAAATAAAATTAATCAAATAAGTGAATTCGCTTAAATAAAAATATATATTTTCTGAACTTCTTAACCTTGTTTTGATAATGGGTACATTTCAAATTCATAAAAAAGAAAGTGGTTAAAGCAACAGCCCTCTTGTGAAAGTTTTGTTTGTGTATTTAAACTATCTTTATCATCTGCTAGCAGAATCTTGAGAGAAAACTGGTGACATGATGGGAAAATTTAAGCATTATGGAATAATATATTGTAAGAGTTTTATAAGTAAATTGTGAATAGGCTGGAGTAGGAATTAAGGGTCACTTTTAGGGTCTAAATTAGAGAATAGGTGTGCTCTATAAGGATTTAAGATGTTTTTATTTATTTAATTATTTATTTATATGTTTGTTTGTTTATTTATTTATTTAGTAAGTTATCTGATTTCTTTATGGATGTTTTGCTGTGTTATCTGAATTTTATTGAAATATAATAAGACGTTTAATAAGTAAACTTCCAGTATTTTTGCAAAAAAAGTACATCTCATCACTGGACTGTGTCCTAGATCTTGAAGGTAAGCATACTATGTGATCACTACAAAAGTTCCTTAAGTAATAAATCAAGGATGTACTACAACGGCCAACTTGCTTGTCCACGTTACTTCAAGGCACCAGCATATTGAATACTTCACATTTGAACATACAGATCTTTTCCTTTCAGAAAAAGTATAGAAGTATGAGATCTAGAAGTATAGATGAAATTAAAACTTTGGAATTCCTTAGGAATCAGTAGGTATCCGCCTGCCACATTTATCCCATAGTTAGAATTCCAAGGTAGCACTCAGCTGCCATACTGGTTTTTGATTGGGCTACTACATTTTAGGGAAGTATGTCATTTCGAACAAAAACGCTCTATTTATATATATTTTTTTTTCAGATTATTATTATTATTATTATTATTATTATTTGTAATTAGCATAATCGTTATCATCACCATCATCATTATTATTATGATTAGTAGTAGTAGTAGTAGTAGTAGTAGTATAGAGGTATAACAACATTTTATTATTAATTAATTTATAACTAATTTCATATGGCTTTATGTGGATGATTCCATCAAAACGGAATATCTGTCTAACAATGTCTAACATATTCTTTAAAAAAGAGTATTTAATGATCAAAATGTTTTTATTGAAAAAACGTAAAAGGTACTAACCTAAAACAAACTGTTGTTGGGTTTAAAATATCAAAAGACGAGGCTTTGACGAGCTTGTTGACTGGTGTTTGTGAGCAGAAGCACCGCCCTCATTCTTCCAGCCTTGAGTCATCGTGTGTGTGTGTGTCTCTGTCTGTGTGTTTTATGAATGAAAGCAGCGAGCCCGCTGATTCCGGGAAAAAAGGCGTTGAGCTCGGTGTGTTCCGTTCCGTCTAAACACGGCTGTGCTGCGATAACGTAACTCACGTCAAGAGACCGACCGAAGCGGCGCCGAGAAGCGTCGACTGACCCACATTCAGCGTCGTGCGAGATCAGCAAAAAACACCAGAAATCAACAACAGGCAAGAATGTCATTTTTGTTCTTGTTTACCCCAAGGAAAGTGGAGCGAGGCGTGCTAGCATTCAACCCTCGCAACCACGGCTTGTTTTTAACATGTTCGTTAGAATTGTGATATTCCATGTAAACGGTAGACTTTTATTTTCACATATTTAATGCGGTTAGTCCCCGTGTGCCCCTCTAACCTATTTTTAACCACGAGAATGAGGTGTAGCAACAAGCTAACGCGTAATAAGGAAATAACGTCACGCTAGCAGCTTACCGATCGATTTTCTCTCGCTGTAGAACGGTACGCATTTCGTTCTTTTAAACAATTTCGCCGATAATTTAGCGTTATGTGGGTTTACACCATAAATGACTAGTCAGCAAGGTCAAGGTTTGGATTGCATTACGTTAACTGTTAGCGATATCTTATGTAATAAAGGCGGTTACAACATTGTTTACACCAAAGCTCCTAGATGAACCGCACACATTAACGAGTATAAACGGCTTTATTGCTAGCTGTGTGTATTTTGGAGCATGCTAGCTGAGACCCTTTTTAGGTAAACAGGCTCAACGGTTTGTTTGTGGGCTAAAGTTACGCGCTGTGTTAAATGTATTTGTGTGGCACAGACGGCGTATGTGTAGAATAAGTGATAATTGTGCGACTGAAGTGAAATAGAAACAGTGAAGGTCAGCACACGAGCCGCTGTGTGTGGAATGGAGGACTTGTGCTGAATCACTGTGACTGTGTGCAAACGCTGCTCTGACGATCGCTCTGTTATTTGAGGAAGCACGAGCTTCCCACTCGCGCACAAACACTCGCAAACCCACACATGACTGGAAACTCCTGGTCAGAGGCCTGCTGGACCTCAGCTGGACTGGTAATGATTCACGGTTGTTTATGTGTGGGGAAATCAGATAGATTAAAAGACGTTTAAATGTGTGTTGTTGCATTGATCGCTTACAACGTAAACAGTGTTGATAAGGAAACCAAATGACAAAGTGCTCTGTCTGAAATTGCTTACCTAGTTACTAACTTTTTTTTTTTTACATAGGAAAATATTTTATTACAATACAGTCAATATCAGTTAATGTATCAGAAACGTATTAATAAAAGCAAATGATGTGACTGTTGGTTTGCTGTTGAAATCATTCACCACTTCATTATTTCACGTCGCTTTTGTACTTCGCTCTATTCATGTGTTTGAGTAGTTATTGCTGGAGATAGACTGACTAGTTGTGGGCAGGTTGATGCATTGGCTGATATTTCAACATTTGTTGATAATCTGTATCTTGATGTGAAAGTTTGGTTTTGTTTATGATGATTATAAAGCATGCACAATTGTTACCATCACAGCAAAGCGAAAGCAGAGCCAACACCTCATTGTTTTTCCCTTTTAAATAATTTATAATAAATATTTGACACCTCTAGACTATCGCTGCACCTTTTGATAACCTTCAAAAGAAAGTATTTATCAAAACCAATGTCTTTGAATCACCTCAAGTGGTTGTGCTCCGCAAAACGAGCCGTATACCTCCTGTTCCTCACACTGCTATGCTTCGGCCACGCCCCTTGCTGGGTTTTTCTTGATAGCACACAGAAAATCCAGTAATATACGATGAATATATTAATCTTTTGGCTAAGTAAAGAACACATTTGGCCCGGAACATCCTAAACTCTTTCTATTCATTGTTTATCTGGCACAGTTCTGCTGCAGTTACACTTCTGACTATTTCTTATACATTTTTGAAAAGCACTGTCATGTTTTACTACACATTATTTAGTAAACGCTGGTCAGCTCTTTTGGGTCACTTTGTGGAAAACAGAATGTTTTGGAGATTAATACTTTTAATTTTTTCTGTTTCTAAATGGCTCAAGAAGAGGAAGTTTATTGATGTTTTCAGAAGCCTCTTTTGCTAGCTTGGACTTGAGGTTGATATTGTCATTAAAGATGCTACGAAGGGATGTTGCTTTGATTCAATCCACCAAATGTTGCTTACCAAAATTATAAAAAGCTATTCAACATTAGTCCATACTGCTTTTATATTGTTACATTGTAAACAAAGAATACATCAATTAAATAATCATATAACATTGTTCCAAAATCTAAGACCTGGACCACTAATAGAGGAGACTCCAAATTTCTTCCATTTAGACCTCGGAACAAGGCAAAGATTCTAGAGAGCTGAGCATAGGGGCCAGAGGACAGTAGAATTGAAAATGATCCCTAATGTACATTGGAGCCATACCATTTATTGACTTAAAATAGAATGTTAAAAGCGAAAACTCTACTCGGGATTGGTGTGACGTGTCTCATTGTTAAGGTAACCTTTTCAGATCAGTTATTATAGAGTACTCTGTACTAAAATCACTGCATATCTTCTGTTTACAAGCATTCTATTTAATGCTAGAGGTATGTGTAGCAAAAAGGCCTAGCTGTTTTTTTTTTGCACAAATTTTTTTTATATATACTAAACTTACTTCACAACTATACAGTATGAATCCAGATGTAGTGAAAAATGTTCAAATGCACTGCATACTTCATATAGTGTGCATCATGTGATTAACCTGCACCAGTGATGTTCTATCTTGTTCACTATGCATTTCTCTCGCGTTACATCATGGAAATGCGTGTATCCCACCAACACTGTGGATTCTTGCAGGAAACAAAAGCATCCAGGAAACTTTCTGCTAATTCACATACTTTGTTTTTGAAGGTCTTCTCTCCTCACTCTCTGGATACTGAGTAGAACTCTATTATGTGATTTAGAGTCCAGCCAAGGATTAAGTTGGTACAGAAGAATAATCTGTTTGTTTGTGTGTGTTTTTTTTGTATTTACAGGTATCAAACATTCTGTAGAGAGCAATTTGGAGAATGACTTCAGACGGCAGAGCTAGTAAAGCCCTCAAGGTAAAATTTCTACCATTATATTTTTACAAAAGTAATGCAAATTGCTTCTTTACTATGTGTAGACTTGGATTTCTTGTTCTCCTACATTAAACAAAAAGTATGGGGACAGCCTAAGACTTCTAGTTTTGCATTTTTATTGATTAGTTTTTAGTCAGTTAAATGGAAAGACGAGAGCAAGGATGAGGTCTAGCACCCCTGACTAATCATGAATTCTCCCTTTTGTAACTTGATATCCAGATGCTGTTTCTCTTTCTACGTAAATGCTGTATTTGCAGGTTTTGTTAACAGGCCGCTTCTGAAGAAGCCTATCATCATTAGGTGTCAAGTTATCTCCTGTATGAATGATTTGCCAAAAAATGTCCGCCTAGTACACTTCCTCTAACAGTACCTTGAGTCTCTATATTAGGCTACGTTTCAACTGCATGACTTAATGATCAATTTCAGTTTTTTTGGTTGGGTGAAAGATTACATTTTAATATGTCATAAACAAACATATGAAATATAATTCACCAGAGTGTTCATGAAGGCCTAAACTAGCGTTTTGAATTGACAAACATAATGGAGCCAGGGATGGAAACATGTTTTTTTTTTAGCTCCAATTGTGGGCGGTTTTAACATTGAGGTGAATGAGAACCTGCTCATTTCTGAAGTACGCCTCAAGAGGCGAGTTGAGGAACTGCAGCTCAGTCAGTTCCTATTGCGAAAGGGAAAGCAAGAGGTTGCTGCTTGTTTCAGCTCCGTCGTTAGCCATGATGGATGTTAAACTTCTCATCCACACCAAAAATGTGACGTCCATCATCATAGAATGACATAAATGTCGGATAAATTAGACCTGGCTGTTTAGACTTGAGGTAATATTGAGAGAAATATTGAGAGAAAAAATCAGATATGTATCTGATTCAGGACCAAATAAAAAACGTACTGGGTCAGATTTGAAAAACAAAATTGGAATTAATCTGATAAATTTTTCCCCATATGTGACCTGCATCTGATACTTTCTCTTGAAAGTATCAGATGCAGGTCACATATGGGGAAAAATTGGATTTACGTCGCTTAGGTCTGCAGTCTGAACATAGGCATAGTTACTAGTTATTCTTGAGTTTGATATCAGGATGTAAAAAGACAAAATATTCCAAACCTTCCCTGAAGAACTTCTATAATTAACGGATAACATTCCTAATTTCTCCTCTCCACTGTGTTTTTACAGGTGAAGCGGGAATGTGGTGAGAACATCCCAGTCTTGAGCGACAGTGAGCTGATGTCTCTGTCCGTGCGTGAGCTTAACATGCACCTTCGCGGCTTATCCCGTGATGAGGTGCAGAAGTTAAAACAGCGGCGGCGCACGCTCAAGAATCGAGGCTACGCTGCCAGCTGCCGCGTCAAGCGCGTCTCCCAGCGCGAAGCCCTGGAGCAGCAAAAAAAGGAGCTCCAACAGGAAGTCGAGCGCCTTGGTGCCGAGAACGCAGGTATGAGGCGTGAGCTCGAAGGCCTGGGTGCCCGCCTCGCTGCTCTTCAACGCTTCGCTCGGGGTTTGGAAGCTGGAGGTGGCAGTTTACTCGCTACTACACCACGACTCAACACCGCCTCCGTAATCACCATAGTGAAGACACCACAGTCGGGCCACACACCCAGAGAGCAGGGGGCTTCCTAGTGCGCAGGGAGGCGGTGGCGCCCTCATTAGGTACACAGTTCCAAAGCAGAGAGGACTGCGTACGCTCATATTTACAGGAGGAAACCGTTCACGTACACCGTCTTATACTCTCAGTACCGTTGTTGTGGCCTCTAGTATCATGACAAGTGTATACTTCTATACAGCGCTATCGTGCCCCCTATTGATAGATGTTAAACAGTGGTATAGCTCATCTTCATGAGGGACCACCCACATTTCAGAAGCCTTTTGCTGGAAAACCTCCATGAATTCTGGGACTTGAGAACGCAGATTTAAATGTCACTCATCTATTTTATTGTTTGTATAAAAGACGTGAAAGCTATTCTATTTGTGTTCGAGACAAGGTGATTTGTGCTGTGATTGCTCTAAATGCTACTTTTGTTGGACTAGTTTGGGTCGATCTTTTAATTGTCGTGCATTCTTTGTAACGTTTACTTGCTGTAATGAGTTAGTGGAGTAGTAATGGTAAGGTAAACATCCCCATTACGTGTGATACGAGTCAGTACGTGAGAGTCCTATTTGTACTAACGTTAGAGCGACTTGTTTGTAGTGGTATTTTTGTATTTAAATCCAAATCACACACGCATAAATATATAATATTGGTATTTATGAATTTAAAAGGATTGGGTTGTTGAAGATGAATACGGACATGAAGAGGAATCTGAGGAGAAAGAGGAAGAGAGCTGGGAGAAGGTGAAGTGAGTGTTAATCACAAGAGACGGGGGAAATAAATGGGGATCTGAAAGTGAGAGATGGAAAATGAAAGGTATAGGTTTTAGCTCATTAACTCGTGGTTGTGAAGACCACTAGCCTGGTGTTCTCCGGTCCAGAGTGAAATACTGTAAGGTTAGAGAACGATCGCCATGTTAAACGTGGATGTCTGCTGATTTTCTCAGTTAGTTAGCGACGAGTCTAACCTGGTAAAGGTAATCACGCCCATGACACGTGTGCTTCAGAACAATGTGCTGAATGTTTTGTAAGAGCACAAAAATGACATTTGTATTTATTATCTGTATTTTTCTATGGTAAATTCATTGTCTATTTTATATCATTTAAATAAATAAATGTTGTATATATTGTACATAGAACTGCATGTGTTTACTGAGTCAAACCAACACAAGTACTGACAAATCCTTTTAATATTTCTTCAGGAAAAATAGCAAAGGCAATACATGTAGTTGTGTTGAAAATATAACACACAAAAATTCTGTGTTCATTCAACAAAATATATATATATATTTATTCTTTAAATGTAACAGTGCTTCCTATATTATTAAACCACTCTGAATTAGAACGGTAGAGAAAAAGCCTGGCAAAATATCTACAATGTCATCTAAATATATAAAAATGCTTAGTGGAACTATATTACGAAAAAACGCACCCTTAAAGAAAAAGAAAACACTCTAAGCAGGTTCCATACTTGACTCCAGCCGTAACCGGTTTATACTGGCCTCTGTAGCGCCAATAAAAGAGTAGGACAGTTAATCAGTAACCCTAAAGTCAGTTCAGCCTAGTGCTCTCTAAAGAATGATATCGGGTCTGCCTTATAAAGATAAAGAACTGAGTAGCAACTTCATGTACAGGGTGTTTAAAGACATCATTTTCATTTACAATCTAAACAACATAAACCTAATATGATGAAGATCCATACCAGTCAAGTAAATGACTTCCTGTTTACCTAAACTACACTACACGTCAATTGAAAATAAGAACATTGATGGGAAAGAAATGATCAGCTGAAGGAACAAGGATCAGTCAAAGATTGTTCCTCAAGAGTTTAGCTACAACCTTAGATGGAACTATAAACAGGTTGAAACATGATGAGTAGTGCATCACACCAAAAATGTAGTTTTGAATGATAACCTTGAAGGTGTATTTTAAAGTAGATTTTTTTTGTGAAGCTTTTTAGCATGTGTAATGCAAAAACGACTATGATGAACTAACAATCACCATAAATTCAAATGTAACCCACAACTTGCTGAGAAGAAATGTACCATATTTGATTTGAAAGGTTCAAATTCTTGGAAGGGGGTGATGATTTATCACTAATGTCACTCCTTTACGGAAATCCAGAGCTCCCCGAAAAGCACAGATGTAATGGGTGTGATGAGGTGTACAGCATGGAAACAGGTCAACAGCATTGGTCATGTTTAAAGGTTGGTTCTCGTATTGAGGTTCCTGAGAGAAACACAGCTTTACAGCATACTGCCACTCTCACTGACTCTACAGATGTGTGTCAATGTTGAAATTAATTTAGCAACAAAACAAAAAAAAACTTTATAATGCAAATCATTAACTTCTAATAAAAAAAGCTAAAAAAATAATGCCCTCTTACTCCAAAAACTGACAAATAATTTAAAGAATTACTCTAAAGTCAAAGCGAAGCATACATCTTAACTCAGAAAAACTCAAACACTTTAATTTCCTTTATATATCAGTTTTCTATGAGACAGGTGTTATAAAAGTAAATTCCCTTAATCCCATCTCCAACATACACGAAAGCATCCCTCTAGAGTTACACCTGCTACACTAAATCATCAATCATCTGCGTTTAGGATTCAAAAAGCTCCACATCTTCAGATTTGAACTAGTGACCCATCGTCCTCAATGCTTGGAATGATGCGAACGTAATAAATGTTGTTTATGGTTGAATGAAATCAGCCTTGTCATTTGACAGACAGTAAATGTCACAAGCTAATGCAGCAGATCCTCAACCCCGTTCCCAGACTGCTTATTTAACCTAGATAGATGTTTTTCTCTGTAGCGCTCTAGGACGATCACACTTTCTCAAAAGCTTAAACTAATCTCCAGTAGGCGAGTAATGCTCCAGCAGCAGCCGTTTAATCCAGATCTGTAATCTTATAGTAGCGCATCGCCCTCTCCGTTCTAGCAACAAAACAACATTTAAACAGCTGCCGCTTCCTCCGAGTTTCCTCACCGGGGATGCTTAAAACACTGCAGAAAAGAAAGCAAACTTGTAAATCTGAAGCTTTCCCACAAAACAGAACCCACTTTATAAATATTCCTTGGTGACTGAACATGTAAACCTAGAAGCGTCCGGTCCAGACTGTGTGGGGTTTGTTGAGCTTTCCCTTAATTGAAGTCCATTTCGCCTTCTAAGCAAGTACAAGCAGCTTTAAAACAAGTTCTACTGCCCTAAAAGCAAACTACTTGCTTAAGATGCTTCTTCCTATGTTGGTTAGCTGTAACGTCGCTCAGCTAAAACTCGTCATCAGAGCTCAGCAGCAGGGTCTTCTCAGTGTCCCGCGCACTCGGGCAGTTGTGGTTGCGAGACATAGGGGGCGCACTTACTCCCTGCTCCAGGGTGGATTGCTGGGTGTATTGCTGGTATGCAGGGGAAAAGTTATGGATCGCATCCTGGACCATGTCTCCAGGGTTCATCGTTTCCTTCAAACTGCTGGAAATGCTCTTCATGGGGGCAGAGCGACCTTGAGATGAGAGAGGGTCTAGTTGGTAAATCATGAAAGACCCCTGATGGAAAACATACTATTATTTTGTCTGGGGAAAGGAGTTCTTATGCTATCAAGTGTGTGAGAGAGAGAAGGGGTTAGAATCTGAAAGTGGCACCTACCGAACTCTCCGTATGTAGGAACAGGGCCTTAAAAGGACAGCATTAGAAATATAAATAGAAAGAATGGAGAGAGGTGGAAAAATGTGATTCCCAAATAAAGTTAGAAAGGTTGTAAAGTAAAAATGAGAAAGTCATGTAAAAATGAAAGAATGACCAAATAAACGCAGAAGAGAAAGAGAGAGTTCAGTAAAACTGTTAGAATGTTTCAGTGCTTCACACATCTCATTTGCTCACACGCATCATTCACTGCTGAAGCCAGAGCTTTATTTATGCAGTCTTCATACTGATCATTTTAATGCAGTGACCTATTAAAGAAACTATTACTTTTAATTGTTTTAAAAACTGAAAAATTAAGGTAACTAACCAAAGCCATAAGGCTGTTTTAGGTAGAAGGCTACATAAGCTCCTAAAGAAGTGACATTTCAATTGAGTAGTGTTCGATATTGCCTTTTTAAAATAAAAAAGTAAAAAAAAACTCCCAAAACCCAGATTGTCTGCTCACCGAGAGAATCCAGTCGCTTGTCCATGTAGACCCTGTAGGTAAACGCATGTCTCAGAGCCAAGGCAGCGAAGAACATCTCGATGCAGATGATGAAGTTCTGGTAACCGGCGGCAACCGTTCCCTCACCCACAGAAACCTCCGGAGAGTTGATCTGAGGAATCGCACCACATTTCTCCAGGATGGCCAGCAGCATGCCTGAAAGAGCAGCAATAGTTATTGATGACTTACAAGAACTTAAGTCAGAATTAAAAAGAGTTAAGGAGTAGTCCGTCCTAGTGACACACCTTGCCAGAAGGAGAGAAAAATGACGGATTTGACCATGAAGAACTTGAGCATGGGTCTGTAGGGGCTCAGCAGGTCTCGTGTTGCAAAGTAGAAGAGGAAGAGGGCATAGAGCGACAGGCTAACGGAGATGTTGTAGATGATGGTCGCATACAGATAACCGCTGGCAACACTGTGAATTCAAAAAACAATCTTTATTGTTGGCCCCAAAGAAAGCATCATGTCTGCATGGAAACAAACTTTTCTTTAGCAACACATACTTGAAATCTCCATCTCGGTATTTCCCGAAGGCCTGCAGGATGACTGTGATCATGGCCATCAGCGGCTTCACCACACAGAACTGTAGAGTGGCCTGTTAAATAAGCAAACCGAGTAAATACCAGGAAAAGTTTATCTACTAGTATTTTTGTGTGTGAAAGCTTTTCATTGACCAGACCTGTTTGCAGAATCTCAGGAAGCCAATGGAGTAAGTCTTGCCCCAAAGACAACACGTCCCATAGATGCAACTGGACCTGCATCAAAACAAGCCAGTTACAACAAGAAGCTGCTAATAAAGACTGCTAAGGTGTCAGGTCTAGTAAAATACTTAATCAAAAATGAAACCAGCTTTTTTGTTCCTTGTGTCAAGGTCATGTACAACACCCAAAAAAAGCAGCATTAGGAGTATCCAGCCAATTATATGGAGTGTTTTATGGGGTTCAATTAATTCTTTACATCTTCAACCTTTTTATTTATTATTCTCAGGTTAGGTTAAGTAAGTTAAACACACTTTAGTTTCTTCAACTAAAGTTGCTTTGTGATCTGTTCTCTCAAAGCTTTTGTATCTTAAAACACTTTAAATAAAAAACTTGATAGTCAGTAATTACAATGAATTACATTTCTGTTAATTAACCGATTTGTACATATAAATTACAAAACACAATATTCACCATAAATTAAAAAAAATACTCAACCAATGTAAAATACGGTTTGTTGTTACTATAAATATAGTTTTTTTTTTCTCCGCTCTAGTTGTCCATCATCAGCTGGCATCTCTGGCGCCGGGGACGAGTTCACTTCTTTTACACATGAACCTTACGTCGCCTCTTTGAATACAGTTCAAATACATTTCTAGCCAAATAGCAAACACACTTTGGATTAGTACTATAATATCGATAATATCCTTAAAATAGGTATAATTAATTAAGTAAAAAAATTCAGGTGATTTACAAATTCTTTAAGTCATACAACAGGAGATATAATTTCCCCTCTGACCACTTTCTCTCACCACTTTAAAATGGACATTTCCATAAATGCAAAAACACACATTTTCTGTAATTTTACAGAACATCTATAAATTTAATAGATTTGTCTATACTGTATAATCGTTCAATAACAATCAGAATCTCATTAGTGGGATTTAAACTAATCCTGAGTTTTCCCTACAGACTGAGGGAGCGTCCTTTAAAACAGGTCATACTCACATGAGTGTTAACCAACTTAACAAGTTCACTATTTAGAAAAAAATATCTTGATTGAGATTGCATTTTATTAAAATTGCAAGCTTTACTTTCTCCTCTGACCAACTGAAGAAAAAATTATAATAATGATAGCAAGCCGGGGCCTGTACCATGAAGCGAGATTGACTAGTTAGCCAGCTAAGTTAAGGATTAGTTTGCACCAATCCTGGGTTTTGGGTACTATGAAACAATCTAGCATCAATCTTTGGCACCCTGGTTACTTACACCACACGGCTAACCTGCTCCAGAGCAGGCTACATTCTGGATTAGAGATTGCAAGCTTACATTTGTCCAATCAGTGGCTATTAAAGGAACTTTAAGTGATGTAACACATCAGCGTCTGTAACAATGGCTTCTCCTTTTCTTCCCAATCCAGTGCTTATTTCTGCACAAACTGTTAGCCGAGCACTTAGTTTATTCCGTGGAAGGAATAGCTTAAGTTTGTCTACAAAGTAGAAGTTCCGCACTTACTGTACCGGAGACGGTCTGTTATACAGCTAACCTGCTGCAGACCTCAATTTTCATCTGCTGCCATGATCGCTTTCATGTTGGGTTTAAATCTCCCTCCAAAAAAACATTATATAGAACTTTTAAATTTAAACATACATGTAGGGAACACTGACACAACATGTTAATATGACATAGTAAAACGTATTGGAATGAACCTGCCAAAAACATGCTATCATTATATATATAGCATGATACTCTATTTTACATGAATAGAGAATGTGCTTCTTTGACATCGTATTCACAAACTCTGCTAACAATCTTGTCTGGCTTTGGCAGGAGGCACAGTATTACTTCAACACAAAATGTATGTTTAAAAATATTTTCGCACTATAAGTCAAAACCGATCCGGTAATACGGAGTTTGTTCAGCCACGTTCATCAGCAGACTATCCCAGAATGCAACAAAATATGAATAAATCCCTATAAATTGGGAAAATGGACAGATTCCATAAAATTAAAAGGGAAATTTGTCCTGTATTTTCATGGCTTTTTAACAGCGTAATCCTAACAATTAAGTCACATCGTCCAGGAGGTTTCTTTGTTGCTGGTTCTGAGTCATAATAAACAATGTAAAAATTCTTCTGCTACAAAAGAAAAAAAAACTGGGTTTTCCTTAGTTCTGGTGGAAGTCCCCGATTTGCTTTTGTCATGTGTGTGATGGAGTGCACTGATACTCTAAGACAGAAACCAGAGGAAATGATTTACAGATAAAATTTCAGGTGCCAGGTTTAGATTTCGCCTCCAAGCTTGATCCACAAATAACTTTCTGATGATGTTTCCGTAAAATAATAACACAATATACTTTTAATTTCTAATATTGAACTTGAAGTTGGTGACTAACAAATAGCAGAGCATTTACATGCATCGTTAGTCTAGCTCGTCTACATTGTGGTAGAACGCACTCATTAGGGTTCCCATTTTAGGTTCTACAGCAGGCGCAAACACAAGAAATCAAACATATCCCACAACAGCAAGTGATCGTAAATAGAAAGTCAGAACCCTGCCGTGTAAATGAAGCCTAAGAGCAACGAGGAGCATTTGATTTCTGGAATTCTTTTCAGATCACAAGTTCACAAGAAGCTCTGCTGTTTACCATGTGTCAAACATGTGATGAAACACATATTCTACCATGTGCTCCAATTTCATTTAAATACTCTCTCCCAGGTTTCCTCAAAAACCACGTGATCGAATGACAAAAGACCTTCTACTCATGAATGAGGATGAAATACTGAAACCAATGCTAATGATGACCTCAATTATTATCCCTGTGGTATACATCCAAACACAACCTAAAACCGATGTAACCCACAAAAAAAATGCTAAAAATTAAAATGAAGTATAGAACTGATTAAGTAACTTTCCAGAACACCTAAATGGCTGGTTATGAGCAAAAACAATAATGTTGCTGAAGGTGGAATGCAGCTTCTATTTAGTGTCTGGTTTGGTATTTCAGTCAATTTCCTGATTCAACTTCACTTCATAAGATCAGTATTTGATTCATTTCCTGATTCAATGTGTCTTAAGTTCATAACAAATTCAATGATGCAAAAGGAAGATGCTTGTTTTGTAAAAAGTTAAAAACATGAAAAAAAGAAACAGTGAAATATATTTTTCATAATAAAAGTCTTGACACTACACTTTAAAACAAACAAAGCTCCTCAGTCTCAGAATGCAGTCCTATGTTTTTGACTAGTTGATCGCAGGATTTATTTGTTTGTTTGTTTGTTTGTTTATTTGTTTCTTTTGTGTGCTGCCATATCTGCAAGAGCTATTTTAATGGCAAACACTTATTTATGAAACCTCTGTATTAATGATGTGTAATTAATAATATCAACACAATTGTTTGCATTTACACAAGTTTAAAATATTTGTTCAGTTTAAGATGCAATAAGCCTGAAATATTTTTATAGTAAGACTCTTTAAGGATCCATCATAAAATAATTTCCTACTTGAACAAGTTTAAACAATTTGGTCCAATCCGATCTTGACTTGAATAATTTGTCTGTTTCTGATCTCACGCTAGATTTCATATCAGCCAAGATTGATGTACATTCATGGAGGAATCAACATAATGCAATCACAAAAAAATGATCTGTTCAAAAACTGTGTAAAGCATTCTTTTTTATGAATACTCCATTTCATGAAAAATATATATTTAAAACCACCAGTTACTCCACTAGTAAGAAAAACACAAGAAGGCATTTTTGGTGTGAAACTGAACATCATAGAGTAAACAATAACTTGTATGAGCTGTCTATTACTAAAAGAACGACTGAAATAAGAGACTCACTCGATGGGTTTTCCTCTGATTTCAGCCATGATGGCACTTTCACCCCCAAGGTACTCGTAGCAAAGGCTCAGGAAGTTGTAGATCACAAATGCTGTTGAAAAGCAAACAAATAAAAAGTGACTTTATTTCATGACATGAAGCTGTATCCCATGGAAGCCCATTTCCACCAGGTTAAAATAATAAATAATGGCTTAAAAGCTCACAGTTTGAGATAAAAAGTAAAAATTGAGAAGGTGTTTTTACTTGGTGGGTTTTTAATTCAAAATTCAACTTCCTAAGTCCACGTATGAACTTTTCATCTCCAAATTAATTTTTTTTTAAAGCCATTGTATATTTTTTAATCTGCCCGAAAATGGGCCTTCATAGTATCCTCACAATGAGTCGAGTCTGATCATTTAGCTCATGAACCATCATTGTGTTAAAGAAAATATTGCCCTGTGAAACTTAAGGGAAGTGAGAACCAAGAAAAAAAGAATTTGTATCTCCTAATGTAAGTTTTTTGTGATTTTCTGCCTATTTACAGCATTTTAGCAAGATGTCCACTCTTGAGCACACCAGGATTTAGTATGCTAGCTCAAACGAGGAAAAACAAATATACCAAAAACAAAAATCTACTACAGAGGACACAAATGCATACGCTGGGCCTCAGGAGGTTAAAAAGATCACCCTCTCGGTGAGCTGAAGAACAGATGGAACTAACGTCTCAATAAACCCCTCATCGTGGATTCATGATGACCACAGACTGAAAACTGAGCGACATCTTCAAAAACAATCTCTATTACAAGATCAAACAGTAATGAAACTAGATTAGAAGTGAAGCAGGAAAACATCTCATTATCTACATCAGCTTGTGTTGATTGGTTCTCTTGGCGTATGATGTGCACGAGTGCGTGTTGGTGGTGTAGAGGTGGCTGCTCTGCATCTCTATAAATAGCAGATGACCCTGCAGCCACAGCTGCTCTGAGTTGTTTGCTGCTGCTGCTGCTGCTGTTGCTGAGTCTGTAATTATAAAGAGTAGTAGCACTGCAGCTAAAGGCCAGATCATGGTGAAAACGCGGCTCTTTCACAACCAGTTCGCGGAAAGCTCGACTCTCAATATCTAATGCTTGCTATTTTGGTTAAACGGGTATGTTTTATTCATTTGTATTTATAGACTTTACATTTGGTTTATATTTCATACAGAGTTACTATTTTGGATAGCATTATAATGCTGTATAATAATTAATAACAAGATGTACTTTTACGACAATCTTTTTCAGGATGTTGAATTTAAGTTTGGACACAGGAAGACGACCGGTCAGGATGGTTAAGATGATCTTTTATTTCACTAAAGAGTATGCATTTTTTTTCTAAATAAATAGAACAACGGAGTGAGACTCTTACAGGATCAGACTCTCACCTTAGTTTCATTTATGAAAATCAGAGTCACAAATTGCATTCAAGTTCAAAACCATTAGATAGTATCTGTGATATGGCTCGGGAATATAATAAGAATGCAAACAGAATAAATGTAGAAAAAATTTATGTCAGGACAATCAGGTGACCAACAATATTGAATTTTAAGCGAAACATCGTTACATATTTTTGAACATTAAAAAAAATACTAACAATCAAATTCTATTTGACCTTGATATTAATATATTTGTATTTGCCATTATTGAAATTGCAGCCATTTCACTTATAGGTTATGATAGCTGTGGTCCTCTGAGATTTCTCTTAAATATTTTGAAGGTTGAAGAACTGATGTTGGATCTAGTGATCGGCTTTTAAAGAGTCGATTCAGAACCAATCAAACAAAACCTCTTTAAGACTGATCTTTTTCCTGGTTTCTAGTAGATCAAAATCATGTCATAACAAACCTTTTTAAAAGCGCACTGTGCTTTCTGCTGAAGCGAGGGGCTCTTTTGATTCTTTACTGCTAATCGCTGGACATACGAGCAGAGAAATGAGACCGAACAACAGGACGCTGTTATTCTCTCTGAATGTTTGATTGGCTTCTTCACATTGTGTACAGAATCTGACTACAATCGCAAGTGAAGATCTTTGAACACAGACTCACTGAACAAACTAATCAGTTGTTGTTGGAAAAACTGGTCAAATAAATACATTTTTAACCTTGCATGTATGTTGTTGCAGACTCAAAACCAAAGTACGAATCTTTTTTAAAAATCAGAAGAGAGACAGTCTTATTTTCATTTATGTACTAAACATTAAGAAAAAAGTGATGACTCAATAAAGGCAGGCGTTAAAGAACTTTTCTGTAAATTTGAACTGCTTTAAAATTGAATATAGACTGCAAAATTTCTCTCATTATTAATTTCATTGCTTTTCTTTAGATCAAGTGCACCAATGTACACTGTAGTGTAAATGTAGTTCAAAACATTCATTTTTAAAACCTTTTGTTCGAGCCATGTGTTCTTTTGAATTAATTTGTGTGGCACCATGTTGCTCTGATGACAAGCGAGCACCTGTTTTATTGGTTGGTCCATTCACATCTGCCCCACTGATGCATGATAAACATAGTTCCTACGCAACAATCGCTTCTGAAACTCCCAGCAGACATGTGACAAAGAGCAGCTATCCCTGAAACAAAAACATGCTGGAAAAGAACTCCAAACCCACCTTCGTAGCAATCCCGGACTGTGTCGAAGTACACATAGTACTGATCGTTTGTGAAGAAGAGAAGGCTGAGCCAGGAGTCGAAGGCGTAGATCGGTACGATGAAAAGGATCCGCACTATGTGCCTTTGCTCCTTGGGAGACCTGTAGTAACGCAGATGCATGTAGATCTGCAAAACACCAACGAAACAGTGTGAGATCGATAAATAACATCAATATCAGCTTAGTTAAGAGTCCTGTACCTGATGGCAGGTGATGAGAAGGGCTATCCACACGAAAAAGCCTGACACGGACTGAGCAGTGGTGGTCATGATGAAAATGGGCTGCTCTGGGGTCAGGAGAGGGGCTTCTGGGAGCCAGGAGATGTTTGGACCGGGAGGTGCCATTGTGGCAAGCAAGCCAGGAGCCATCCCAACAAACTCTTCCCCAAAATGATCAGACAATGGGACGTCGCGCCTGAAAAGATGCTGTGTTGGGGAAAAAAGAAAAAAAAAACAGTTAAAGGAACACTCCACTCATTCCCCATTTTACCATATTGGATTATTTCAGCCAGTTTGTGGTTCTAGCAATGGGGCATAGATCTTTCACTCTGATTAACACATACAATTCAGTCCAAAATGTCAGAGTGTTTCCTAAATTTTACCATACAGGGCTAAATCTTAAGAAGATCGCATGTAAGGCCGCCATATTGTTTGGCCAGGCACTTAAATTCAGCCCGATTTCTACATACTAGTAATGTATTAGCGTATGGAAAATCTAGCAAACACCGCATCAGAACTCTAGGAAATTGACACATTCATTGTATTTTAATTCCAAATTAAAAATAAAAGCATGAGAATAGGAAGTTTTAAATTTTTTTGAGAGGCGTCTTTCATTTCCTCATGGTTCAGAGTGTCATATTATTGTATAAAGCTGAGCAATTAAATATGGTTTGGTTCTGTTTTTCTAGTTTCCATGCTTTGTGAGGCCCTAATTCAACTAAATAAATATATATTAAGAAATCAAGAGCAGGTCAACTCACCAGTGCAACTACTCGCACCTTATTTTAGCTATAAAATAAACAGTGAGGCTAACCGGAAACGAAACCATTTTTACAGCAAAAAAACTGTATCCTGTGAGGAAACTTCCAAAGAACTTTGGTCAAATATCAACATTAGATTTATCACCGGGCGAACTATAGCTACATTACTTTTGTCCTTGCTGGTGTTTTAATTCATTTCTTAACAATAAATGTATTCGATTTTATATATGAAATTCTTCACCAAATATTATTATATTAAATAATAATATAATATAACATTTATAATCCTATCAATATTTATTACATTAAATACTATTTAAATATTAAATTATTCATACTTGTATAGTTATATGATGAAAATATTTCTAGTTAACTGGCCCATGAGAGTGTATTTTCATTTTATTTCTCTAATTGTGTTGGTACAGACAGCTTTACTGACGAAACAGACTTTTTAAAACTGAAAATGTGAAATTAAAAAAGGCAGACAACTCTGCTGGTTCAAGCTATGAGCAGCATGATAACAGAAAGCAGGCTCTACCAGTGTGAGGAGTAATGTTCATCTGAAATAAACCTTGTATCTACTAACTGCACACAAACATATAGTTCCAAGATAAAGTCATCACTGTGAGTTTTGGCAGTAGACACGGTCCACGGACAAATATACAACACCTCTTTAGTTTTGTTGTTGTTAAACAAGCATTTAAAAAATGTCCATACTACAGCTTGACGTTAATTTGCCTGATGCTAAAAACTTGCCATTGCTCTTATTTAAGGGATTGAGTCAGTTAATCAATTTACCCAGTTTGTTTAACTTTATTGTTGACTCACATTAACATTTTTTATTCATTGTTTCAATGTTAAGTATAGTGGAGAAAATCTGTAATTTATCTGGTAAAAAAAGTGTACGGGGCTAAATCTCGAAAGTTGAAAAGTAATGGGCATTTTTGTTTGAATACGCTTTAAATCTTTAACGTAGATTTTATTACGTTAAAACCGACAGTCATCGCTTCTCGCTTGACACGTTGGCGAAACAGCATCTGTTCGTCTGCTGAGATAAAAACACGAAAACAAAGTCAAAAGAAAGCGCTCGGCTTACCAGTAACATAAACGCAGACTTTAAACCCTTCGAGGTGGACAAAGGAAAGTCAGCGGGAGGCGAGTCGGCCTTAATTCCTCAGAGAGCCATCTATCTCTGCTGCAGACAGTCATCCATGTTTATATCCCAGCGCCGCTGGTCTCTGGTGGAAATCTGCGCTCCGTTCTTTTATGCTTGCGCTCCCGTGTAACGGTAACAACTAGCCACTCTGAACTTCTCGAGTTTTCGGAATAAATGTTAAAATAAACTTCAGTAAAATGTCATCTACGGTCACGTTTATTAATCGTTAACAACCCCTCTTGCATCTACGTACTCTAAACCTCTAGCGGATTAGTTTAACGGGGATAAAAGTCGAAGGCAGCTTTGAAGTTAGCCACAACAAACACGCTCTTCCGTTAGATATACTGCACAGCGTCACGGAAACTTCAAAATAAAAGTCCTTGCTAGCGTTGTATAAAATTCAAGCGACGTGTTTACACATGTATGTAATTCCTAAACATTTTTGAAATTCCAAGAAGAACTTTCTTTACTCAATTTAACCTCCACTGTCTTCCGTATCTGCACAATAAACAAAACAATTCCGACATTTGTCATTAATATCGAATAATAGTTTAAAACATCGTGCTAGTTTTCATTTAAATTATTCTCTGTAGTAGTTTTGCATTGAATTGGTTTGTATTTAAAAATCCACAATTTGGCAATCTCAATTGCCATTTTTAATTGAAAAACATATTTCCACTCATGTGTTACTGTTTAAATATACTGAATCACAAAACTCTATAATAGTAAAAACAAAAACAAAAAACAACAACAATAACAACAACTGTATTATCTATTTGGCTTTATTGTTATTGGTTAAGTGAAGTTGCATTTTATTCTTGAAAATGTCCATTTGTTTTATGTGTAAAGTAACACATCCGATATATCTGTTAACAGAGTTAAAGTTAGAGCAAACAAGTTCTATAAATGAAAAAAAAACAAGACACTTGTACTTTGATATGTGTGTTTATTTATAAATGAGAATGGCTAATGTCAATGAAGAAGTCTCCATTACAATTATTACAGTACACCACACTGTTCATCTTTAAGTGAAGCTATGCATTTAATGTCTCTTTTATTTTTAAGTTAATTTATTATGGCTGATAGTAAAAATAAATATCTAAAATTACTTCCAATATTGGCAAGACACTGTCCCGACGCATCCGTTCAGCCACGTCTACAGTCCAAACGCTAGTTTCACTGGAAACGAGGTTCCTGGAAATTCTCACCACTTGCATATTTAATGTTTACATGTAAAAGATACTTCCACGAAAACCTCATACATCAATAATGTGTCAACATACAACACTTTTTGTGAGTTAAAATAGTGTGAGGAATACATTCATTAGATTCTATAAATATTAATTTTTTTAACAATCCAACAGGCAAGTCCTCTACCCGCCATTTCAGACAAAAGCAAGAACAACCGGTGAAACCCTCTGAGTGTGAAACCACAGGTAGGTTTCTCTTCTCCACGTCCAGTGTTTGAGTCTGTGCTCGTTGACACACTCCACATGCATCACTTCCTGCCAGATCTCTTCTCCTCCAGAAAACAGGGAGCACATTGTCCATTACAAAAAACATCTTTCTTTCAGCTCCTTGCCTTTGTGTCCTTGTCCCATTTTACATAGAAAGATGAACATAAATGTTTTAAGGGAGTTGTCAGGTGCTTTCCTAAAAGACAATACAACAAAATGTAGCCAAACCATTAGAACGCAAGGAAAAACTGAACATGTACTTTTCAAACGCTTGAAAGCTCTAGATTTTTTAAAAGCCAAGTATTAAAGGAGATAAACTCTATTAGAGATATACATTCACGTACATGAGAGAAATTGAAAATTTTGGTGTTTAATCTCCAATTCTAACCCTTTTGTTTCACAATCTTTTCATATTGATTTCACATAATGCATAGGTATGAACATGTGTTTTTGAATTTCACAAACATTGCTTTTTTTCATGATTAATTTCTTGCAAAGAAAACTAAAACCGTTTTATTGAATTGTTTTTTTTTAATTAGCACATTCAACATTCAATTTTATTAAAATGATCACAAGGAACTTGTTTTTGAATTTGTGCCACTTAGACTGCTGGAATAATTTTATGTGGCGCTTTTCTCCACATTTCCTCTTGTTAAATTTAGTCACAAATGTTTACCTTGCATGCATGGTAGCCAGTTGTTAGGCAATTTCAAAATCAAAATACTTAAAAATCAATTTGTGACACTTTCACACATTTTTTTACACATTTTACAAAAATTGACCTTACACATATACTCTAAAAAACCAAAATAACTAAATTGTCATCTTCTCTTTTAAGAAGTTGCATTTTAACAAATCTTTGTAACCTAATCTTAACAAACACGGATCATTTAAAATAACGCCAGTTACATAAACATACAAAACCATAAAGTATTATAAGAGCTTGATTTTTTGCATTGAAATTCTACACAGATTACTGTAACCTTAAACTTACTTTTGAGTCGATGACTGTATTTTTGACACAAAATTTGCTCTAAAATGTTGAGAACAATTTAAAGTAAAATAATTTTGGACCTCCTTGCTGTTCAGCCCTTTCCTGGACTTTACAAAGATATCTTGATAAGATCAGTTATAATGAGAGAGGATATCTAGTGAAATTATTTGAGTTTTTATGACACATCATCGTACAGAAACCAGACTAGCGTGCTGACTGGATGGATTTTTCCAGCATCCTCTCATAACCTATTTTCCAACTGATTGTAAATCTTTTTACTTTGATTTGACACTAAGATATGTTCTCAGCTCTCATACACAGGAATCAACATTCCTTTCTTGATGTATAAAGAATATTTGAATCAAATCTTAGTTATTAGGAAAGCTCACAAACCTCCTAAAAGCAATGAGAGAAGTTGCAGAGCTCATTTCCCCATGTGCTCGAAAGGAACGCTGACCTGAGAGAGAATAAAACAGAGCGCTCAGAGCGAAAATAGCAAAAAGATCAACCCTGCCCTCATTTCCTCTGTTCAACAGTGCTGTGCAAGGTTTTAGCAAGACATAGATACCATATCCAAAGCACAGGACTTAAATTTATCTGATACTGTATACAGTAACAGTTGATAAGCTGCATCTAATGCATAGTGTTCCTCTTAGATTTTAAAATATCTCACTTCTCATAAACAGAGGACGTCTTCCGAAGGTTAGGAGGAACATTAAAAACCTTTGATAGACACATTCTTCAAGGCAACTTCTTTTAGTAATTAAATCTGAATTCTGAGCGATCTCTTGAAAGCAGTCAGAGCAGGATGTGAAGGGGCACCTGTGGGGGGGTGATGCGGATCTGGTCATGGCGCAGAGGCAGGTCTGGGGAGGCGTTGGCAGGAGCGCCGCGGTGCAGCCTCAAACACACCCTTCGTTCTCGGTCTGCTCCTCGACCTGCTCGTGGGGATGCATTTCCTGGCACACAAAAAATACAGATATTAGCAGCTAAAGTAACTCTAGACAGTGAAATCTTGTGGCAGTGAAGCAGGTAAGTAGTAGGATGATTAATGATGCTCTGGAGCAGCTAACACGATAAAAGATCACACCTGCAGGCCTTTTAAAGCGCTCCATGGAGAGGGGGGTGATGTGATGCAGCTGACCAAAAAGAGCTCAAATTAAATATGTTACAAATGCTTTATCTTCAGGGAGTTTGAAAGAATTTGGGTGAAATCCTCACAATCCTCGGCCCCTCTCCTGGATCTTGGCAGCCCTTTTGGATTTTGTAGTTTTGTTGATGACCAGTTCCCACCAGGAAATATGTTAAACTTATGCTGCGTCCCAATACAAACACTATACCCTGCACCGTTAGTAGATACTAATTTTCAGAAGAAAATCTAGATATTTTTTAGCGTGTGAGACGAGAGCATGTGCAATCAGGAACACACTAAAAAAATCATGTGACTGAAGTAGTTGTGCCACATCATCAAGCACAACGTGTTTAATATTAAATATTCTACTAATAAATAAAATACTCTATATTGATATTATTTATTTATGTGCACCTTCTTCAAAAATGAGTGTTTGGGTCCCAGAGAAAACTCCTTCCGCCTGAGCGCAGTGGATTGTGGGTAATATCAGCCGGTTGAGGGTTTATGGATCTGCACTTAAGAATCTAACGGGAAAAAGTACACATCACGACACTTTTTTTAATGTACACTACGGTTTGGGACTAACTCTCGTTTTGCACCTAAAAAATTGAGAATAGTGCGCAGATTGGGACGCAGCAGATGATTACCAGCTTCCACCAGGAGAAGAATCTGATTGGATTGATCAGAAAGTATTGCTAAAGCCTAGCAAAAGGGTCTGATCTGAAAAGGCCAGAGGAAGAGGGGACAAGACACACACACACACACACGCGCACACGCACACACATATAAACACACGCGCACACACAACATTGGGAGTTCTCTGGCTGAGACCGATGGGGCACTTTTCCATAAAATCTGGTTTGATTTGACATGTAAACCTAATTAATGAACAATTAACCTAATTACTAAATGTAATTATTAATAACATCCGCAGGTGGAATTCCTGGACTTGCAGTATGATAAAAGCGGCCCCTGTGTGATAGAAACCCACCGAAGAGCTCACCAGATAGAGGAGGAAAAGTGAGAAGCATAAACAAATGATAAAATGAATTAATAAATTATTAAATAAAACAAAAAATAAATATATGCATGATTTAAAAAAAGTATAAATCAATAAATAAAAATCTATAAATAAATAAATGCTTTTAAAAAAGAAGCAATACATGAATATATGAATCAATAAATATATGTAATTCATATATTTCTACATTTAAACGCCTCTGTGTTTATTAATTTATAATTCTCCTATTTCATTTTTTTAAAGTAAGTATGTGTTTCTGTTTTTATTTTAATTTTTTTTGCATGTCCATATGCTGACAATGTAGGCTAGGGGCCTCCAAATTTGGCACATTTTTGGTTCAAAACACACCTGTACTAATTCGGGTCCTCTCTGATCGTCTGAAGCTAGAGTAGTGTGCATACTAGAGCAGGACTGCACCCCTCGAGGACCGGAGCCGGGGAACGCTGATGTAGGCGGTTCTACCGTCAGCCTAACATGAATCAATCTCTAACTAAATAAATAACCACTCACATCTTTATTTTTTATTAATAGTTTTATGTATTTTACATATTTTAGTTTTTTTTTCATGAATTTATTAATTTTATTTTTCACTTACGTATTTATTTATCTGTTTATGTCTGGACTTAAGTCCTTCATTTATTTTTTCATTCATTTTATTAACTTAATCAATGTGTTAAACATATATATTTATTTATTTGTTTATTCTAATGTCCTGTTTTATTTATTTATTCTCATGTCCTGTTTTATTCATTTATTTATGTATATAAACGTAAATCCAGTGGTTTATGCATTTATTGCTTTCATGTCATGCTTTTACATTTTATTGTTTATAGTGTAAAAGACTCATTTAAATTTGTATTACATTTTAGCCATGTTGTTCCTAGTAATTATTTCTGCTATACATTATATTTGTAGCATTTTTAATTCTGTGAATTAATTAACCCACTGTGGATTTATGTCCACTCTGATTCTGTGTCCATGTCTCAATCTCACCTGTGACAACAGGTAAAGAGTTAATAAGTGTCAACATTTCATTGGCCAACAAACCTCAAACCATGAGGCAACCACCACAAACAGGAAGCAACTGAATAGATAAACAAATTAAAGGAGGGTCTCTGGGTTCTCACCAGACTGTGGAACACGAGAGGCAGGGTTTGAGCTGGCAGGATCTGGGCCGTTTCGGGCTCTGTTTTGAGCCGGGAGATTCGGGCCAGAGGGCAAAGCACGTGCTGCAGAACCTGGGGGTGCAGCTCCGGTCCTCTCATCCCTCTCTTCTCCCTCTCCTCTTTGCTCTTTCTCCTTCTCCTCTGCTGTTCTGCTGGAGCCCTACACAGTTTAACAAATGTTCAGTGTTTGAAGTGCACAGTGAAACATCTTGTAGCCTTTTAGGTACGTACAAATTTCAGCATGTTCCAGTCAAACACGTAGTCGTATGAAAAGCCCTGTCTGTGGAAAAGAGTCCTGAACAGCTGCCTCAAGTACGAATAGTCAGGCTTGTCGTCAAATCTCAGAGAGCGGCAGAAGTTCATGTAGGTGGAAAACTCAGCTAGAAACAAAAAGAAACCCTTGGTTGAATGAGAAATTATACCATTATCTCCGAATAAAACCACAATTTCGTACATGGATAGCCCTTGCACAGAACCTCAATGGGGGTTGACATCTTTTTCTCACTGATCCGCTCATACTTCTGCCTCTTAGTGGCTGCTTTGAGGCCTTGCCATGGTAAGGAACCCAAGTTGAAGTACATGAGCACGTAGCCAAGAGACTCAAGGTCATCCCGCCGAGATTGCTCTATGGGAACAGAAAGAGATTTCAGAAAACTTTTCAGACAGAACAGAAAGAGATTTCAGACTCTGTTTTATCACTCTCTCTCTCACTGTCCCTTGTTACTCCCTCACCCAGTCAAGAAAGCAGCAACACTAACACCTCTCAAAAAGCATCTAAAAACTCTTCTCTTCAGGGAACACCTTCTACATAAAATAAAAAAAAAGTGAATTTTTTTTTTCCTCCTCTGTCTTTATTTTCTTCCTGCTTTGGCTTATTGATCAGATACAACTTCTATTATGAGCAAGCTGAGATAGACTTTGACTGTTTAACAAACTGCAGATTGTCTCTCCCCTTCTGTAAGTCCCTTTGGACAAAAGCGTCTGCCGAATGTATAAATGTAAAAATGTAAATGTTATCAATGAATCCTCGTGAGCGTACCAATGCCCAGATGAGTGTTAATAGAGGCGTAGCGGGCGGTGCCCGTGAGGTTCTTATTCTCTCGATACGGGATGTGCTGATGTGTGCGAGCATCACGATACTTCTTAGCCAGGCCAAAATCGATGATGTAGACCAGGTTGCCCTTCTTTCCGAGCCCCATCAGGAAGTTATCAGGTTTAATGTCTCTGTGAATGAAGTTCTTGGAGTGGATGTACTCAATTCTGCTGATCTAGAAAAGAAAATTACATGTTAAATGTTTTTGTGATTGCCACATTTTTCAGCTTACACTAACATTTGTGAATAGTTTTAAAGTCTAGTATCCAAATAAAACATTTTATTTTTGCTTTATGGTGTTCAATTAACCCTTTACACCCTCAATGTTTTTATTTATTATTCTCAGTTTATTTTATTCTCAAGTTTCTCTCCACTCATAAATGTGATTTATTTCATGTTACTGGCTGGATTTAAGTCTCTTTTTCTCTATTTCTTAACAAACGATACAGAAGAAAGTCTGTTCCCATAGAAACTGATCTGGAGTCTATGGTTACTTGTTAAACTCATTTTTGGGTTAAGCATTTTATTTAGAATATTTCGTGGGCGGGGCTTGAGGGCTGGACTTTGTTTTAGGGAGAATTCTTGGACCACAACGTATAGCTTTCCTAATAATTTTTAGTGCTTATATTGAGGTGAAATTAACATTAAATGTTAAACATCATGCTATATCAAAAATGGGTAATTCCAGGAAATTTAATACTTTTCCTGTTAATCTAGTTTTTTTGTCAATTGGATTGCTACTGGAAACAATCTTAGATTGGAAGCACAGCATATGGTTGATGGTGTTTGAGGCTAAAAGAGACGACTGCATTCAGATCTAGCACTAAAAAGCGATTCTTGCATACTGTTAAACACATAAAATGCCTAAGTGTGTTTTTGAACTATGAAAATTTAATTTTGATGATAGACTTATGAATGTAGCAGTCAACATGTACTAAAGCAGCATCATTACTCTCAAGGTCCATGATTCTAAGCAGTTATGAGATTATAACTCCTATATATAGCTGATATGGGACAAACCACTGTCTCAAACCAACAAAACATTTAGTTTTCTTTCAAAAGCACAAAACCAGACATTTTACACAAAACCAGAACTTTTTAAAAAGTCCGTGTTCATGTTCAAAAATCCAAATTACCATCTGATCCGCCAGCAGCAGGACAGTCTTAAGTGTGAATTTCCTTGAGCAAAAGTTGAAGAGGTCCTCCAGGCTTGGACCCAGAAGCTCCATCACCATCACATTGTAGTCCCCTTCAGCACCACACCATTTGATGGAGGGAATACCCACTACGATTGAAAAATTCTTAATTAACGAACACATTCACACATGCATGAGATAGAAATGTGATGGGCTCCTCTCTCACCTCCACCTTGCATCATCTTATAGAACTTGCTCTCGATGTGTAGTTGCGGGTGTTTAGTCTTCACGCTCTCCAGCTTAATAGCCACCTCTTCTCCAGATGTGATGTTAGAGCCTGGAAGATTTGAGTTTTACAACATCAACAATTTTTACTTTCAAGAAATCTAATGTAATTAATGTAAGATGACACATTTACCCAAATAAATATCCCCAAAGGAGCCGCTCCCGATCTTTCGACCGAGGCGGTATTTACTCCCAACGCGTAACTCCATGTTTTCTTCAGAAGATCAGCCTTGAGTCGAACACATTGTACATTAAAGCAGTCATTAAATGATGAAAAACATATGTGTTAATGTTTGGACACACAGTATAGTGTAAAAGGACAGAGGTCATTCTTTTAAAATAGTGTTTAAACAAAAACAAATCTATACCTACGTTATCCATTTAAAAACACAAACAGGCATGCCAGTTTTATTTATACTGTACATTTTTGTACACTTTGGTGATTTTAAGTGCTTTACAGAAGAATAAAACAGATAACAAAAACTGATTCTTTACAACAATCAAGGGTCTTTAGCTTTAATTACGGCATGTTTCGATACGCTTCTGCAATGTAACAAGATCTATTACCGTCCAGTGAAACATTAATTTTAATTGATACTGATAGAGTCTGACTGATACACAAAGCCTTCTCCAGAAGATTCTCTTTGAGGTTAAGATAACTCGTTGCCAGCTGAAAGATATTCGCCCATGCATCGAATAATTATCCAATAGGAGGCTTGTGTCTATTTGCTTAGGTAATTACAGGTACAACTTTTTTTCATGTTAACTTGAATTTTCAGACATTCCTTGCATGTTTTAATATTGTTCCCTCATCAAAAAACATCCCTCAATTCATATTCAGTTCATTCATGTTTGTGTAATCCTATATTTTTCCCCCCAACCAATCAGATGAATCGTTATTGCAGCTGACCCAGAAGTCTAATCATAACAGAACCCCCTCAAATAAGAAATCAACAACAAATACACAATTTGTTTTGCGGCGCATAACCATTTCAGATGAGTCTCGGCATGTATTTATGAGTATGAGTACTTTCGCTTTGTATGACCCCGATATAGAGAGCATCCCTAACTGGAAAGTATGTTAAAGGTATATGGACACATTTTTTTTGCTTCTAAAATATGCTTTTAAATATGTTAAGCGTTGACATTTAAAAGAAATGTTTAATATTTATTTTAGTTGAAATGCCCATCAATAAAGGCGAGGTTGAACACAACAATTAGACATAACTTCAAACTACCTATATGTAAAAAAGAAACAAATATTATTTACACTTAAAAACGTACTGATTTAACATCTATTGCACCACCCATTGGTTGGTGACACACACACACACACACGCACGCACGCACACACGCGCACACACATTCTCCTTAACATTCTCCTCATAATTTTTTCTGTACATTTATAATGGCTTAAAACGTCGTTATTTACATATATTTCATGATGGGATGTTTTAAGCCTTTAATTGTACATGGGGAGGTAAATCCTATTATAAAAATTATATATTAGTACATTTTTAATAAAAAATATATAAATTTTACATATAAAATGTGTCATATTTAATTTTTTTAAATAACAATATAATCAAATAAGTCAAATTTATTTTAAAAATAATAATTTTGTAAAGGCTGAAAACATCCCGTCGTGACTCTTCATTCATGTCATGGTCCTAACATCGGAGTCACGTGATGTGTTCCTGGACGTGCAACGAACAGGTTAATATCTTGCTAGCTCAACACAAGATCATAACTGTGCAAACTGCACGCCTAGAAATAACAAACACGTAGATGTTAAGCACATTATGTGAGTATTTTAGGATGTTATCTCAGCTGAAGGCACAGCGCATCAGTCTTCAGCGCTATTATGGTCATGTAGCAGCTAGCCGCACCCAAAACTGTGTCGATATCGAGTCCTCACAAACTGTTCACTGCAGGAGACGCACGTTTTACTTCAGGCTAGCAATGAGAAGCCTAAAAACATATGTCCTGGTGAGACCTCAAAGCATCTCTCTTACCTAGCGTAAAGGTGGTGGAAAAGTGAGGCTGGCGGAGAGAATCGCGCTTGTGAGACAGGACCCTGGACAGCGAAGAGTGCAGTCCGGATTTTAAAGGTCTCATCACAGACGTAATCCCAAACGCTGCTTTTCTCCTCAGATTTTAAATCCTCGATATCATTCCTCCGCACGAGGATTGACCTACTTGCGTTAGCGCGGCTAGCGAGCGGTAGCCTCCCTTATTTGTATCCCAGCGCACTTCTCACAAAATGATGTCATTCACAAACTAGCGGAAGGACCCGGATCGCTTCAAGGGGCCGCGTCGATGACGTAGTTACGCAGCCTCGTTTCCATCCAAACGGCTGAGCACATGACGCACTGGAAGCGCTGTTACATAATCATATTGTTGACTCAGATGCCGAGCTCTAAAACAATGATATTTAAAAATGAAATTTAGTTTAAATTCACAGTTTGATCACATATTATATGACATGATGTAAATGAAAATCATTCACCCCCCCCCCCAAGACGTTAAATATTTTAAAATGTCACCACTAGAGGTCTCATTTGGAAAACAAACAATAGTGCGTGTGTCGTCAACCAATTCGATTTCAAGTTGTAGAGCCAGGTGACATGAATGTTTCATGATTAGGTTTATCTCCTCTTACATCAGAGGTCTCAAACTCGATTCCTGGAGAGCCACAGCCCTCCATAGTTTTGCTCCAACCTTAACTGAACACACCTGAATCCACTGAAGCTACTGGGTTGTCTCTTGAAACAGGGTTGAAACAAAAACCTGCAGGGGCTGCGGCAGTCCAGGATTTGCGTTTGAGACGCCTGTCTTATAATTTTTAATGGTTTTGTATGTTTATGTAGCTTGCATTGTTTTAAATAATTGGCGTTTGTTAAGATTGAGGTTACAAAGATTTGTTCAAACGCAACGTCTTAAAGGAGACCTCAGATGACTATAATATTTTGATCCCATCAGGCTGCCCAGAGAAATCCTAAAAGGTTGGCTTCTAATTAGTTGTATTCACTGCTTTGTCGGTATTCCCCACAACAGAAAGCATTAAATTTGTACAACTACCTTCTTTAGTTCAGGTAAGACTAATCAGGTTTTGTCTCATGGATAACACAAACATTGAAAGAGTAGTTTGAATGGTTGCAGCCAAAAGTGGTAAAGCAATAATTGCAGATATCCCCCCCACCCTCCTTAAAGCAATAATTGTGCCCCACCACCCCCTCCCCACAAAAGGTTTCATGCTGAAGGAATTCTTGACCACATGATTTATTTCACTTGGGAGGGGTGTGGGTTAACAGATCAGGCCAATTTATCAAAACCTTTTAAATGTTAGTCACAAAAACATAATGGGGACAAGGTAGAAATATATAACATGGACATAGTGTCTTTGATGTCACCCGAAGGTTTCAGAGGTTCAGAGGCTGTAGCTGGTATTAAAAAATGTGTCCTTGGAGGCGAGACATAGCTTTAGTAAAGATGTCTTATTGGCTGAAGGTATAAATGTTATACATCTTAAACTAACAAATGTGAAACCCAATTCCCCCTTCTCAGAGTGTTAATGAAGATCAATCCTCCAGCTCTCCTTGCCTATGGGCAAAAAGAGGTCGTGTGTGTGATTGCACTGTAGTACCTCAACTGGCCACAGTGAGCAGGTTAACTTTCACTCCAATATTAAAACTGCCCAACTTCGGAGCTGAAAAAAACATGTTTATACCACTGATGCTGCATTGTTTTTGTACTAGGATCAATAGTTTTTGGCCTTCATGAGCACTGAGGGAGTAAATTATTTTTACATTTATTTAAGATATATAAATTTAAACCTTCAGCCAATAGGGACATGTTTGCTACCCCTATGTCCGCCTCTTTGGACCCATATCTTTACCGGGAAGTGACGCACTTCCATGATGATGGCTACACTATGTCTGAGCCTCCTTCACCTTCCCTTCAAAACATAACGCATGCTACGTCCATGCTATGTACAGTCAATGATGAGAACCTGCTCACTTCTCAAGTGGCCGCTCAAGGTACTGCAGCCCAGTCACTTCATATCATGCATCAAGAGGGAAAGCGGCGCATTGCCCCTTGAGCTTGCCCTGATACTGGCTGAATTTTAATTGTCAAAATGAACAGGTCTCAAATATTGCAAGTAAATCTGATTTCACTCACGATATGAGGAAGTTCTAAATAATTAAAAAAAAACTTAGCTGCTTGTATCTTTACAATAAAAACACACACAATTGACAACCAAATTAAATTCAAACTTTATTATTGTCTTGTTCTTTTTTTTAAATAATTTCTTTTGTAAAATCAAAAACAAAAACCTGAACACGAGTGATAAATCCCGTCTTAAGTTATAATGGTACACAACAACAAAAAATAAACAACTGGTAACTTTTAAGTGTTTCCAAAAACACTCATCCAGCTCAGCTTGGTTTGGCATGTTTCATGTTTCAGTATGAATGCCTTCAGTTGGTTGCATCATCTAAAAAATTGTTTTCTTTATTATAATTATTGCAATTCAGACAATATATAAAACAAAAAAGGCTGCTAAAACCACAACTTAAGAAATATTCATTAGTGCCAATGTTCTTGAACTTGCCGTCCACACGCACACAAACACAGCCACGCTTGCATACTTATCATGCGCACACAGACATCGAACACCTGAAGTAAGCAGTCACTCACACCTCCCAAATCCAGCACTGAACTTTGTAAATACACCACGCTTGTTAATCTCTGGCTGCCCACACATTCAGCGATGCCTTGCAAACACTACGAGCGTTTGCCTCCGATCCCTGGGACATCACTCGTGCACACACAGGCGGAAAGGGCACCTTGTACAGCTAAGTAACATCCAAATGATCGTCGTTGTGACAACATACTCGATTAAGAAAAAAAAACGAGGTCAGAGTTTGTAGAGAGAAAAAAAAATCTGGATTTCACCACCATTTAAAACAAAACGAACAAACAAAAAAAGACAACGAGATACAGTTTGTCAGACATCAGAACAGTGTTTGAGCAATCTGCTTGACGATGGAGCTGTGAGCAGTCAACGATCATGGTATGATGCATATATTTAGTCCGAGTTTGTCTGGTTTTCCTTTACAATGCATGTCTGAGAGGCTCTCAGAATGCCGGTGTGATCTTTCAGACCTCAAGGGTAAAGGATTCATCCAGTCGAGTCAGTTTTCACTTCAACTGTTTGCATGTCCTGTTCAAGTCTTGCTGAAGTCTTCATTCGAAGGTAAGAAGAAATGGATGTCGGTGCTCGTGTTCGTTTTTCAGCACAGCCACCAATTACGAGGAGCTCAAAACACTGCTCGGGTAAAAAAATAACAGTGTGTGTACATTTGTAACCAGTGTTGCTTCTATGGTTTCCTCTTAATGCTAGGATTTGTAAAGCATACTATCTGCTTCTCGGCATTAAATAAGTCTGCTTGAGTGCTTCACTTTCAACCTCCTCTATGAAGATGTTACGAGTGTATACTAAATATTTGGATGTATATTTATGCATAACGTGCCCGTTCAGAGAGCAAGTCCACAAATTACCTGTTTTCTGATGAGTGTTCCTTTAGTCCTGCATCTTTTTGAGATAATAGAAGGGTTACATTGAACGTGTGTTTGCTGTTTCAGTCAGATGGAGTCTGCGCCTCCTCCCAGCAGGTCTCCGGGTAGCAGCGCTGCGGGGCTGTTCATCTGGTGCCGATCTTCCATGGCTGGAGAGGCCCACAGACTGCTGCTGGTGTACCCTGGAGTCATGCCTCCCCACAGCCCTGCTCTTCCGGGATCGACCGCCCCTGCATTAGTGCCTACATTACCAGCGCCTCCATTGCTGCTCCACTGAGCAAAAACCCCCAGGCCAGCCGCCTGGGCCGAGGCTGGCTCAGGAGAGCTGCCGGTACCCTCTAAACTCTGCCAGGCGGTGCCCGAGGCATGGTTCCCCCCAGCGCTATTGCTACCTCCAGCAAACCAAACCAGGCCGATCTCGTTCGCCACTCCCGACGCTGATTGTCCCTACTGCCCCGGCCCCCGATGATCCAGACACACCTGCCGAGCCGGAGACAGACACACCAACAGCTGCGCTTCCTCCGCTGCCGCCTCCGCCCACCCCAGCCTGGGAATGTGCAAAATAGCGAGCCACCTCCTCCTCGCTTACGAACTCAGCTAGGATCGTGGTGTTACCTAAAACACACCTGGAAGGAAAGTCAAAAACATTTCATTTTCCTTTTCCTTTTTTTTAGGTTAACAATGGTCTTTTCTGTGCTCTTCTTTGCATGATTGTAGTTTGGCTTCTGATTCACACAATATTTGTGCCAACAGTAAAGCTTAATAGTTGCTTGACAACAACAGCATGAACTCTCATGTCTCGCAGCTCATCTTTGACAGGGCTTCATAAGGATAAATTTAAGACTTTTTAAGATCATTAAGAATCCAATTTAAGACATATAATCATTATAACATCTCTTATGTTTTTACCATTTACGAAGGTTTTCTGAAACTCCGGCAACTAAGTTTTACAAAGTTGAACGTTTATGAGCATTTTCTCAAACTCTTCTCAAAACTTATTATTCTCAAAATAATAGTCATTTTTACATTTTCTCAATTTCTGGCAACCCCAAAGATCACTTTTATGCATTTGAGCATTTATGCCCGTCTTTATTCTTTTAACCCTAACAATCACTTTTAAAACTTTCAGCATTTATACAAGCTTTTCCTTAAGCTCTGGCAACCCTAACCATCACTTTTATAATTGAGTGTATATGAGACTTTTCTCAAACTAGGGCAGCACTAAATATCATATTTATGTTTTTGAGGATTTAGGACTTTTCAAACTTTTTGAGCATTTATGCACATTTCTATGGCAAACAATAATTTTAGAAGCATATTTGGCAACCTCACTCAACAATAAAAAGACATCAAATGAGCTTTATATGAACATCAGAAAAATAATACACGTGAAAAATTATTTAAGAACTAGAACGGTGAACACTTAAATCACAGAACAGACGCGCCAAACAGCAACAATAAGCAGGATCACCGTGACACACTAATCATGTTTTGGACAATACTGGGTAGAACATCAACTAATGGAACCGTTTTGAGAGTTAAATAGTTGGTAATAAATAGCGGGATCATTTTTGTGTTAAACAAAGGAGGTTGTTATTTTTCTGTGGCCTGCTTTGTTCATTCATTGAAGTAAAAGAAGAGAAAAATAGTTTGGAAGCTATTATAAGCTTATTTTAATCATTACAACTTCAATACATTCAGAATCAACTGCCACCTATTTGATGCACATTCTCTTTAAAGCCTTTTAAGGGGTGTTTTAACATTTTCAAGTGAAAAGATTTTTGTTCAAACCCTTCCATGTACATGTTACTTTGGTACATGGATTTAGTTACAGAGACCAAACACTTGTTGACAAAGTGAGCTTCAGATAAGGAGCATAATACTGTTTCACAAAAAAATAAGTTGAGGGCAAAACCATCATTAACTTTTGGAGATCACGGTTTCTAAAGCAAGATATAAGCATGACCTTTTTCTTGACTTTCTTTAGTCTCAACATAAAAGAAACACAACACTTTATTATTAACATTCTTATTTCACATTCTTATTAAATATGTTTTTTTACCTGAAATGTCAGGTTTAAATATACAGAAACCCACAAATGCTGAGAATGTATTCAACAGCAACCACCACTATTGATAAAAGATAACTCAAAAAAACAAGTTATTGATTTGACCGATTCCTTGTTGCAGCTATAATCAGGATATAGAGAGAGAGACCTACATGTGAAGTGCGCTCTGAGCTTTGGCTGCTTCTTGGCGAGAACTGTAGCGAATCAGAGCACTCCCCTGGGTCAGGCCGAGATGAAAGGTCAAAAGTGGGTCCATGCTGCATGCAGATAGTCCGTAATGTGGAACCATCAATCTGCGAAGAACATATAACACATCAATATTTGAATAATCTGCAAAACATATAAATTGCTTCTTTCACTAAAAGAAAACTCCATTCATGTGATACCTGAGGGGTTAGATTACTCAGCACCAGCCAGCAGCTCCCTTTAGAGACTCCTCCATCACTCCATGCAGAACCTACATTTTTTCAAGTGCACTTTAAATTGCATATTAAAGCAGAATCAACCAAATGAATAGAATTAATGCAGTCTATTACCAGGGCCAAATCGGCTTTCTTGGCTGCTTCCAGAGCTCCCCCAGCCTCTACCAGATCGAGGGCCTCCTGTCGTCCAGGGAGATGCTGAGGCCTGCTTCTGGTGGCTCAGTCCAGGAGGTGGGCGTGGCAGATGAGAGCTGTTGCGATTGGTCTTCCAAGGCTTGTTGTGCCCTATAGGCTCAGGCGGCCAGCTGGACTTGTAGTCTGTGTACTTAGCTGTGAAAACAGGCATTATTTAGAGGTAATAAACAACATGGCAGGGGTAAAGAAAACCCAGATTAAACACCTAAGTTGTCACCTGGGTTGTGTGCATTGCTGATGGGGCTCTCTGAGGCACTGTAGGGCCAGGCACCAGGTGAAGGCAGCAAGGTGTTGAGGGAGGGGTTGGATTCTATTTAACAAAAAATAACTTTTTACATGAATATGAAAACGACTTAAGCTTGGTTCTCTGTTTAAAGGAAACTAGTAAAAATCACAAACAGGGTATCTGCATAAGGTGAAATTTAAGACCCGTTTTATAACATCAAAACACACACCACATTTTTTACATAATAAACAATATGCTTCAAATCCAATGGTTGGAACCCCTAACTATCACTTTTATGGTTTTAAGCATTTACAAAAATATTCTTAAACTCTGACAACCCAAAATTGAACATTTATGAACATTTTCTCAATCTCTGGTGACCCTAACCATCGCTGATTCTGAGCATTTATGCACATTTTCGCAATGTCTGACATTCTAATCCTTACAAATCAAATATGCATTATTAACATTCATGAATTTTAAGTCAAAATCTGGCATGTGGCAACCCTAAAAATCCCTTTTAAGATTTGAGCATTTATGAGTGTTGACAAGCATTTTCCAACTCTGGCAACCCTACATTTTTTTTTTACCATTTTAAGTGTCTACAAGCCTTTTCTCAAATGATATCTCAGATAAACCTAACTTTTATGTTTCTGAGTATTTACAAATTTTTTCTCAAACTCTGGCAACCCTAACTATGATTTATGTTTTTGAGGATTTATGCCCATTTTCTCAGACTATGGCAACCCCAATAATCCTTCATACTTTTTAAGATTTAGGGGCATTTTATCAATCTCTGGAAACCCCAAGCAACAACAAAAAACACTTTGCAGGTGAGCTTTACATGGACATCAGAGAAATAAGACCTGTGATAAATTATCTAAGACATAGAACAGTGAATTTAAGACTTTTTAAGTCCTAAAATTTGGGGTTTTAAAGGGTTTTTAAGCCAAAGACTCAGCAGAAATCCTGATAAATCCAGAAAAAATGATTGTCAGATAAACATTTCAGAATGTAGTCAAAAATTCCAACAAAAATACTTATACTAAAATAATAATAAATGTCAAGTGTTGTATGACTGTTGGTGTCAAACAAGAGGGGGTTTGGAATTTAAAATGTAATGAACAACCATATCTAAAGTTCAGACAGGGGATCCAAAAGAAACTAAACATTCAGTGAGCAGCAGGTAAAAAAAAAAAAAAAAAAAAACTAAAAAAAACTTGATCTCAGAAAGAAGATGGGATGACCGGTAATTAGTAATCAGGTGGCCAATGGGTGAACATCGAAAATCTGCTAAATTTTACATAATTCTGTAAAAGAAATGAATAAATCACACAAATAACTCCTTTAAAATGACAATCTAGATCTCTGACTCAAACTCGATTCCTGGAGGGCTGCAGCCTGCATAGTTTTGCTCTGAACACACCTTAACTGAACACACCTGAATCCACCGATTAAGCTCCTCTGGGTTTGGTTGAAGCTACTGGTGTGTCTCTTAAAACAGTGTTAAAACAATAAAACTGCAGGGTCTGCGGTCCACCTCGAATGGAGTTTAAGACCCCTGGTATAGATGCTATTTCCTTGTGTGACTCAGCTGGCAGTTTCAGGGAAGGTCAGCATCCACATCTCCATTAGAGCCACAGTCTACACATCTTAAAACTTAAAAACAGTATATTACTTTTTACTAGAAGGGATTAGTTCTAAGGGCTGTTTAAGCGGGCATTTAAAGCTCCCCTAGGAATGTTGCTTTAATGAGGAGTTAACATTTAAAACTCTTTCTCTCATTAAGCTCCGTATAGTCCTTAGGCCTGTCTCTGAGCATCAAGAAATCTTAATCTCCACACATCTGTAAACCCCACAATAATCCTCTGAGGTACTACCGGCCTCTCCTTTTCTAGAAATTTGTACCTGTGTTGTCTCTAAGCAGTTGATGCTCCGTGTCATTGAGGTTTGAAATTGATGAACCCAGCATACTTCCAGGGGTCATGTAGGGATCAGATTCAGGGTCCACGCTCTGAATTCCTTTCCAAGGCACTCCTGGCTGAAACTCTAAAAGGAGAACGACAGATAGCGTGAAATAAAAGTGAAAGCTTGAATGTGTTTGAGGCATTCAGCTCTTTTTTTTTTACCTGGAGGCCAGCTTGATGTCCCAGTCTTGGCCCCCATCTTGTTTCCAGGACTTCTATGCCAGTGATCTGATGGCCCTTGAGGAGGCACTCCCAGTCCCTCACCACCTCCCAGCATCTCATACTGGGAATAGGGGGAACCACCCCTCATTTTGAGAGGAGCAGCAATAGGACCTACAACACAAGCACAACACACACAACACGTTAATAGCTTTCTTTAGATCTAGATGTTTTACGTAATTAAATGTTCTGCACCATTTTTAAGGAGAGAGCTATCAGGGGGTGAGGGGGCAGGAGAATGACCTTCCATCATCCACTTGAAACGAGATTGCTGCCCCCCCGCTGTCTTTAAGGCCTCCTGCTCCACCAACCATAGGACCCAACTCCAATCCAGAGAGGCTCACTCCAGGCACAAACCCTGTGAGAGACATACATCAAGTTCTTACACACATATAACCAGATGAAGCTCTTTAAAGAGAACACACTTACCAGAATAAGTGCCTGGTGCTTTCTGATGGAGATCTCCTACCATCCCAGGGTGTGAAAGGGGGTCAGCCATGGGCATCTTTTGCCCACCTAAGTGAGAGGGAGAGAGTTTGGAGCTAGCCCCTGGAACTCCAACATGCTGCTGCTGCTGCTGCTGCTGCTGTCGCTGCTGCTGAAGAACAGCCATGATTCTGGCCAGCTGGGGAATAAATATAGGATTTAAGACAGCACCAGATTTTTTAATAGGAAGTAATTTAGTGTGATTCCAGAAAATCGAAAAGGTTAGCCCTGATACTAATTTAATTATTACAATATGGGATGAGCTTCCAGTAAGTTTAAAGCTATTTAGTTCAAGTTGGATTTCTTGTGGCTAAAATAAGAGACATATTGAGGATGAAAGAAGTCTTCTCAATCTCTGGCAACCCAAACAATCCCTTTTATGGTTTTGAGCATTTATACACGTTTTCTTAATATGTGGCAACCCTTGCAACATTTACTTTTTAACATTGATGATTCATGTCAGTATCTGGCAACCCTAAGAGTCACTTTTAAGAATTTATGAGTGTTCACAAGCGCTTGGCACCTTCTAAATGTCACTAGTGTTTTACTAAAGTTTACTCAAACTCTGGCAACACTAACTATGACTTAAGTTTTTGATCAGTTAGGAGCATTTTCTCTATCTTTGGTAACAACAAAAACACATATCAAGCGAGCTTTACAGAGACACCAGAAAAATAAGACACGTGAAAAATGATCGAAAAACTGTGAATTTAAGCCTTTTTAAGACATGAAATTTACACTTCTTAAAACCCAGCAAAAACCCTGATATATATATATTTTTTTTAATCAGGATATCACATAATAAATATCAAATTTTACAGAGTATGACAAAGACATTAAATTGACAAATGACTTCTATGTAACCAAAAACATGAAAAGACGGCACCTGTTGGGGGTCTGCTTGTTGTCGTATGTTTGGGGGAAACTTGCGCTGGTTCTGCAGCAGCTGCTGCTGTTGTTGTTGTTGTTGCTGGGGTTGCTGTTGCAGTAGCAGCTGACAGGCCTACAATAAAAGTAATAGATTTAACAAATAAACAAAAAACTGAAGATTGAATCCAAACTGACCAAGTTTAACAAACACGAAGCTTGCAGCAGAGAGCTACCCACCAGCTGAAACTGAATATGAGGAGGGTAAATGCTGCTGAGCATGGCTATGTGCTGCGGGGAAAGCTGTGGAGGAAAGATGCCTGCCCCAACAGCTCCACTGGGAGGAGGCATCTGCTTCAGCACAGAGCCTGGCACCTGCAGCATAAATAACCCTTGTTACCATGAGCACATTTGATTGTGGATTTGCACTTCTGTGTTCAACAGAGATCAATTTAAATAATAAAGGGATTACCTTAAACTGTGGACATTTGCTCTTTAAAAAATGTAGACACATTTCCTCTAAATCCTCTAATTAAATGTATAGTGATGTCTGGTACCTGAGGTGACAGGAACTGATGAGGCACTTGTGCTCGCACTGATGGGTTGATGGGCGGCACACCTGGTTGATGCCTTGACTGGGTCATCCCTACTCCACCACTAAACAGCTGACCGCTAGCCTGAAAAATAACAACTCAATTGTAGGATTTTACTTCAGCAAAAGATTGAAACCATCCTGGCAAATTAAGTAAACTTTATTTATAAAAGGTTTTATTTATACCTTGTCATAATAAGGCCCAGGTTCTTCTTTGGAACCAGGTGAACGGAAGACTGTTCCTGCTCCCCCTCCACGTCCTCCTTTCCGCATATCTCCATTGAACTCATTTAAGCCCATTCCACGCTTCTCTCCTTCCATCTTTTTGTCCTGTAGGGGACCAGGGGCCAGATCCAGAGAACGACCACTGGGATCTTCTCCCTATAAACAAAACATCTTCATTAGTACACCTTAACTAAACTGCTCAAAAGATTAAATGCAGTTCCATATCAAAGGTATTTGTTGATTACTAAGACTGATTTCGAACCACTTCCTAAATGTTGTTTCCTGAATGAGTTTACATTCATTCTTACCAGAATTCCCATGTTAGAAAACTGCCTCGTCATTGGATTGACCCAAGAGTCTCCAGCACCCTTGAAGGAGCCCTGAAAAAAAAAAAGATTGTAGCATAAGAAGCAATATATCTAATACATGAGTGGGAAAATTCAGACATCCAAGGATTGATATTCATTGAAGATAATACTGCAAAATTTGTTAAATTTTCACTAATAATTGTTTTACTTATATGCAGCAGGACTACATGCTTAGCTCTAGAACATTAGCATAACAAATTTCAACATTGCTAAAAAAAAGAATTACAAAACAATAATCATCTCTTAGAAGAACCCTAACTACCTTGTTTCCCTTTTTGGCTCCCCAACCTCCAGAGTTATAAGAGGAACTGCTGCCTTGAGAACCAGTGCTGTTCCAGACACCCCCACTCTCATCCTCCTCCTCCCAACTTGAGTGGCGTGAAGCGCTCACAGAACACTCTCCTTCACCCCAACTTTCTTGCATAGACTTCGAACCTGTTATAACAACAACATTAATTCTTTAAAACCGCTCTTCTGATAATATTTTTAGAATTATTATCATTTGGGTTGCAATAATATGATATATGCATTTAGCAAGAAATTTAATATGGAAATTCTCAATGGAGCGCAAATGTGATAGACATTCAACTTTTATTTTGGATAAACTAATAGCTACAGGATTCTTGATTTGCTACTTTAATAGTCAAGAAGAAGAAAACATTATGTTAAAGAGTTTCTTGATTTGTGACACCAGTTCGAAATTGGGAAGAGTTTTAGTATGAAACATCTCTCCATGGAAGAAAAACCCATTTTGTAGAAACATTAATCAAAACCGAATTATAATCAGAACAAAAAATCTCACCAGATTTCACTGGATTGGCGGAGGAGTCACCCCAACCTGCCGGCTTGCCAGTGTCGTCTGGGTCCCCCCAACCAGTGGGCACATCATTAGGTTTACCCCAGGCTGCAGTGCCATTGTCCACACTTGGGCTAGAAGAGCCACTACCACCCCATCCAGAAGCTTTAAAATGAATGAAAAGTAATTGCATCAGTAAGTAAAACCAAATATTTCTACAGGTTACCTGTGATTATGCATCAAAAGGCAATACCTATAAATCTTCAAAAAACACCAAAAAGTAAGTCGTGACTTACCCATTTCTTGCCCTTTGCTTGCTGAATGTCCGAGGTTTATGTCCCTATTTACAAGACCACCTGGAATTCTACCAGGTGGCTGATGCTGCAAAGTAGGTGGTCCCTGCTGAGGGAAAACTGATTGTGCCTGGCCAGATGGAGCATTGCTTTTATCCCACAAGTTAACATTTTTGTTGCTGTAGTTGATGGGATCCCCCCAAGCAGAGGTTCCATCATCAATCTCCATCTTCCTGTTGATGGACTGGGGAGAAGGCTCTTCCCAACCACTGGGCTCTGAACTGTCTCCGGAGCTACTAGACAGTTGGGGTATAGGCCCTGAAGTCCACCCTGAACTTTGGTTCTGGGTTGAAGGACCTGTCGGTCTACCCCAACCACCTTGCATGGGCCCCGTGTCAACTGACTGACATTGTTGAGGCTGTGATTGTTGTTGCTGCTGTTGCGCCGGGCCTTTCTGTGAGACCAATTGGCTGTTTGGCATCTGTGACGGGTGCATCTTCCCACCCCACCCTTGGTGAGACTTTCCACCCAAGTCTCCACCCACCCCTGTACCTCCAGCTCCCCAGTTCCCTCCAGGAGCTCCCTCATCCCAGTTACCCCATGTACCCACTTCTGAATCCCCACCAGTACCTCCAGCCCCCTTCCCTTCCCAATCCCCAATGGCTGGTTGGATTCATTCCCCCCCCATTCGTTGCTACCTTTTGGTCCCCAGTTGCCTGAATCCCCCCGTCCCATATCTTTTCGTGTACCAGATCCTTTCTCTTCCTGACTTTCAACCCAGCCACTTCCTCCACCTGAAGGAGTACCCTGTGTTTGGAAATCTCCCCACCCCCCTGATGAGCTCCCTGGTCTGCGTTCTCGCCACTCATGTCCCTCACTATCCCAGCCCTTTCCTTGGCCTTCTGATAAAGCATTCCCTCCCCATCCCCCAGATGACTTGCCCTGCCCAAGAGCTGAACTAGTTGCTCCACTTCCAGATTGTAAGACGCCAGGGTTTTGGATATTGGCACCTGAGGGTGGAGGGCCTCGGGTGTGTAAAGAAGTTCTGCTGTTGCTACTTTCGTTGTCCCAACCATCACTTGATGAAACAGCACTATGTCCATGGATGGAGATAGGGTTCAAGTTGGGATTCAAATTTCCAGCTTGCAGTACAGAAGAGGAAGATGAATCAGTAGTTTTGGTTGCCACTAGAACCAGAGAACAGTTGGGTATGAGCAGATGCACTTGTAAATGAGGAGTTTGTCCCAGCAGGAACTGTTGCTCTGCCTCCATCCTTCAAATCCCATGCAACATTCTGATGAATTTGAGTCTGTCCCCAACCAGTGTTAGACAGCACTCTTGGATCCAGGTCAGACCGAGTAAGCAGATCCTGTAAGGGCACTTCAGGGTTGGAGGCTTATGAGTGCGATGGTGGCCATGGCGTTGATTGCCATTCCTGGAGTTTCCTCCACCACTGGAGGATGATGTACCTCCCCCTTCCCTGCTACCCTGGCCTCCCCACTCACTCACATCTCCCACTCCAACATCCACAACTTCCTTCTGATTGTCCCAAGCTCTTGTATTAGTTGATGGTGTGGAGCTGGAGGTCACTGGGTTACCAACACTACCCCCCACTGTTGCTGCTGTTACTGCTTGAGCCATCTTTCCCTGCTGGATGGCCAACACCACTAGATGTCCCCCATTCCCCAACCAATAATGGTCCCCACCCCATGCTCCCTGAGAAACCTTGGGGGCTTGAGCCCCACTTGCTGATCCCCACTTACTTGACCCAGTCATATCTCCCCGCTCATCCAGGCTGCCAAACCCCATGCCTTCCCACTTTCAGCAGCCACTGAGCTTCCCCCAGCTCCCTCTTCCCATGATTCAGTCCTTGAGGCACCAGTTTTGGAGTTTACAAGGAAAGGCTGAGCTCTCCACAATGATGAGCTAGTGGAGGAAGGGGAGGAAACAGAGCCCTCCCCTCCACCTGTGCTTCCAGAATCTTTATCTGGCCCTTCTGACACAACTGTGTTTTTTGGTCCTGCTCCTGATTCCAGTGCTGTGCCACCCCATTCTCCACAGGATGGCTCTCTGGATTGCATTTGGTGAAGTTGATGCTGATATGAAGCTTGATTCACAGAGAGAGAGTTGCTGGCAAGCAAAGATGAGCTTTGGAGGGAAGAGGAGCCACCCTCTGTTGCAACTGTCCCAGCCCCTTCCTGTACCAGAGCTGGCCAAGCTGAAGGATTGGCATTGGGGGTAAAATTGGCACCTGGAATCGCACTGCTGACAGCAAGAGCTTTATCTGAGAGAGGTGCAGCTTTGGATATGGAGGGCAATGAACCGGCTGCTACTGCATTCCCTCCTATAAGTTCATGGGAGGATGAAGCCCAAACACTACCAGACTGCATACATTCATTAGGTGAACCAGAGGATGTAGGTGGGGAAGGGCTGCTGGAATTAACTCCTTTCCACTCATTCCCTCCTCCCACAATTTTCGTTTGCTGCTGGAGATGCCTCTCACCCCATGAGGCACTGCAGTTCAGAATACCACCAACATCTACTTCTCCAGTACCAGCGGAGTCTCCTGACTTTGTCCCATCCCCAGCAGCAATACTGGGCCATTCCTCCATGTCTGACCTGTCCACTATAAACTTTTCCCTGCCCTGAGAGTGGGGATTGCTGCCAGAGCTGTTCCCCCGCATGGAATTTGCATAACTTGAAGAAGAAGAAGCAGCAGCGATTGATGAAGAGGATGATGTATGGGGCAGTGAGGGAGCAGCTGGACCCACAGGGCCCTGGCTTGGTTCTGAAAGCAAAAAACCCACAATGAATAGATCAACAATTTACTTATTGACAATTTTATACTTATTTTACAATATTGACAAGACGCATACGATGTACTCACTTCTCTAAGATGTTGTACTAAACATAGATGTTTAGATGTTGTGTCTAAACATAGACACTTGTATTTAATGTAAATCTTCTCTTTAATGAATATATGAATTGCTTCTTACCTGAGGCAGATGCCACTGTTTCATTGGGGCTGTCTCCCCCGCTGTTGCCTCCTCCCAGCAGCATGGAGGACAGTGGTGGCTGGCCCCTCTTCAGTAGCACTTTATGGTCCTGCTGGCAACGGAATCGAGGGGGCACTTCACGGGGCATGTAGCGCTGAGAATTCTGTGTGCTGGGGGAGGGCTGTCCATTGGCCACCGCCGGCCGCTTAGCATTGTTCCCACCCTGAGGGAGGGTGCCAGCAGCCGGGGTGGCAGTGGATGAGGTTGAAGAGGGGACGGGGCCAGGGCTGGGGGAAGCCGAGTTGGGGGTGGTAGGAGACTGTACAGATGCAGGCTTGGTCAATTCTGGCACTGCGTTGTGGAAAATGTAAACAAAACATTTTCAGGTAAGAATATATAACATTTTGGTTTGACATGTTGGTGGATGGTTTACTACAGAACATTCTCATTGAAAATAAGTCATGACAGAGAACTAACATTAAAGATAAAAATTAACATTCACAATTTAATTAGAAAAATAGACATTTAGACATGATAAGAGGTCTAAACTTGCATTGTATTTGTTGCTCTGCTCTGACTGCTTGTGAGTTTGCATATGCAAAGCACTTCATGACTGGCAGCTCACCAGCAACTGAGATTAACATTAAAACATAAATATTCTGTACATATAATGAATGAAATTGCCATCAGAGTGCCTAAGAATTCATCATGTTGTTTATTCCCTCTTGAGTCTAATTACTGATCACATAAATTGGTGTGAGATGCTGACATGACATCTTCTTCTTCTTTCGGCTGTTCCCAGTTTAGGGGTCGCCACAGCAAATCATCTGTTTCCACCTAACTCTGGCCTCAGTGTCCTCTACTCTTGCACCAATTACCTTCATGTCTTCCTTTAGCACCCCCATATAACTTGTCTTTGGCCTTCCTCTCACCCTCTTGCCTGGCAGCTCCATCTCCAACATCCTTCTACCAATATAACTACTATCCCTTCTCTGCACATGCCCAAACCATCTCAATCTGGCTTCTCTGACTTTGTCTCCAAAACAACCAACCTGAGCTGTTCCTCTGATGTGCTCGTTCCTAATCTTGTCCATCCTTGTCACTCCTAAACTGAACCTCTGACATGACATGAGCTGTCAATAATTTTACAGGATAAAATTGCCAGCAGACAATATTTCAGGTCTTCGTTTAAAGAAAACGATGCAGTTTAAACAACAATACAAAACATACGATTTTGTTTTTATTTGTATTTAATTGTAATGTATTTGTATTTTGAAGTTGCAGTGTAATGTTTACTGTTCCATGACCTCTTGTGTTTAAATAAAGGTAAATTTCCTCTCAGTTCCATTAATCTCTAGATCCCCAAATGATGTGAATATGTAAAAATAACAAAAACAGCAGCTACCTTTAGTTTTTTGCTCTGTAACCTGCAACAGAGGAAATAAATTAATACATGCAGAAGACAAACACATTATAATTGATATTTTACACAGACCAGCCACATGCCTATGTGCATTTCCATATATTTTCCAATAATTCCAATAATTAAAATTATTCAATTAAATTGATATGATAAAGTAGCTACCTTCTGTGAGGTTTCCCGTTTCCTTTTATCTTCCTTTTTCCTTTTCTTGTCTTCCATTAACTGCTGTTCCCTTACCTGGTGAACTTTCCTAAACAATAGCAATCATATGTGAGAAGGTGAAACTGTTTTAATTACACATACAACTTAAACACATTATCTGTATGCTTCCTGCATAAAACACCAACAATAATTTAAAGGTATGGTTAGTTCAGGAACACCAACACATGCAGCAATGAGCTTCCAGTTACCACATAACAATCTGACAGTGCACAACTTTATGTTCATGGCATAAATTCGTTTAAATAATAACGTCAGCACAGCAATATGGTGTCCTGAATTACATGTTTGCAGACAGATGCCATACATTTAGCAGGCACTAAATAATGAATACTTTGATCGTCGGTTTCACTGCTAATTTCCAGCTGAAACCTCATGCTGCTATCTCCTCGTGAGCCTGCAGCTGGCAGGGCAGAGCTGTCGGACAGGCGTTTCGCTCATCCGCCCAGTTCCTCCATTAATATATCCCAAGTGACAGTTGTATGTTCATGCAAAAACAAATTTAAATCCAGCGTTTAAATCAGCAAATATGTTATTTTCGTGAATACACACAATTCGACGTATGTCACTCGGTTAACATTAGCTATTTTGCTAACAGGAGACAGCACACCCTTGACGAGAATAAAAGTCTAGGATATTTATTTAAATCCCTAAGAAGCATAAGATTCGTTCAACTTGGATCACAACAAAATTCAGAAGGGTAAGCAACGTTCAAAACCGCACGAGCAAATATAATTATTCACAGACGGAAAGTGCCAATGTTGAGTCGAGGTTATAACAGTTCCAAACCTAAAACAACACATAGATCTTTAACTGAAATGTTATTTGACATATTTATTGGATTCGGTACCGTGCTAGTAATAAATATAACAGGCGAGAAGCTAAAATCGCAAAGCAGCAAACACTAACTAACGTTAAGTGCTTGGCTAATTTAACTAGCAACAGAGCTAACGTTAGTTGCTAACAGATGTCGGAGAAGAAAAGCTGCTACGTTATCTCACAACGTCAAATGTTTAGACCCATTGAGGATTTTCACATGCATTTAACATTAACTGACAACAAATAACATTTTACACGACAACAGCGCTTTAAACTCGTGTACTTACCGTAGGAATTACATAGACCGCAGCTAACGTCTTCTAGCTACAGCTAAAGTGCTGAAGTGCAAATGTCTGGGTTTTGAGGCAACGAGAATAACAATACGCCATTAATACCTACTATGTAGTCTCGAAAACACTCCTCGCGTTGTTTTGAAATAAGAAGTACGGTGATGTAAACGAAAAAGGCGGAATCTATGTTGAAAGCGCAGTAAAGTCAGTTAGTTGACGGTCGGCCATTTTACTGTTTGGTGTGAAAGTGTGTGTCTGGACAGATCTGACGGAAGGGGGGCAGCCGAGGGAGAATTTTGACCTTCAGTACTAAAAGTCCAATAACTCTTTAATTGGCCGTACATATAATTAAAAAGACATATTTTCTGAGAAATCTCTTTTGGAAAGGTGGTTAATCACAAGTCTGTAGATCCTGCAACTTAGCAACATGGTGGCTACTTCAAATAGCCAACTTAAAATTCAGGTTGAGACATGTGTCAAAATAGAGATCATTTATTCTGAAGCTTACATCATTCATGAAAGATTTTGTTTGTGAATCTTATAATTGTGACTTAGCATCATATGTGTGACTGTCTCACAAGTGATACAATATCTTTTAATTGCGACTCAGCAGGCTCATATTTTTGATTCTCTCAAACGTGTTACCAGTCTCATGATTGTGACTCAGCAGACTATATCATATTTGTGATTCTATCTCATACGTGTTACCAATCTCATGATAGTGATTCTGCAGGCTATCTCATATTTGTGATTCTATCTCATAAGTGTTACCAGTCTCATGATTGTGACTCAGCAGGCTATCTCATATTTATGATTCTATCTCATACGTGTTACCAGTCTCATGATTGTGACTCAGCAGGCTATCTCAGATTTGTGATTCTATCTCATACGTGTTACCAATCTCATGATAGTGACTCTGCAGGCTATCTCATATTTGTGATTCTATCTCATAAGTGTTACCAAGTATCTCATGATAGTGACTCTGCAGGCTATCTCATATTTGTGATTCTATCTCATAAGTGTTACCAGTCTCATGATTGTGACTCAGCAGGCTATCTCATATTTATGATTCTATCTCATACGTGTTACCAGTCTCATGATTGTGACTCAGCAGGCTATCTCAGATTTGTGATTCTATCTCATACGTGTTACCAATCTCATGATAGTGACTCTGCAGGCTATCTCATATTTGTGATTCTATCTCATAAGTGTTACCAAGTATCTCATGATAGTGACTCTGCAGGCTATCTCATATTTGTGATTCTATCTCATAAGTGTTACCAAGTATCTCATGACTGTGACTCCGCAAGCTATTTCATATTTGTGATTTTTTTTCATAAGTGTTACCAAGTATTTCCTAATTGCGACTCAGCAGGGTATCTCAAATTTGGGACTCTATCTCATAAGTGCCACCAGGTATTAAGTGTGACTCAGCAGACTATGTCATATTTGGGATTTTGTCTCTGTAAGTTTGAGTCAGGTTAATACTAAGTTTATCAGTTTAGCAGCTTGTTAGCATGGTGCTCAACAACATAAACTAAACAACTGTAATTGTTTCTCACTTAAAAAGACATGGCATCCAATAGGAAAAGAAGTAAGAAAATAAAAAAAGAGGAGGATACTGTCACAAACGAGCTTCAGCCTTACGATGTGGAGCCATCAGATAGGAGCAGCAGAGAAGATAAAGCATGCAGAAGGAAGATAAAAACAAAGACAAAATTCATAGGTGCTCACGTCTCAATTTCAGGTGAGAAACTATTCTATATTTGAAAATCACTTCATGTTGAATGCTTAAAAATCTGGTTAAAACTCTTAAGGAGGCATATGGAAAGCTGTCGAATCGAGTGTGGCCATGGGAGGTCATGCTTTTGCTCTTTTCCTGGGCTCCCAGCGCTCCTGGACGAGGCCAGCTCTTAATTCAACAGCAGCGGATATGTTTCAAAAAACATGTGCAAAACATGACTTCAATCCAATTCACATCCTGCCACATGGATCTTATTTGATGAACTGTGGTTCACCAAAAGAAGGTTTGTGTTTTGTTCCCTCTGTTGTGCATTTGCCATATGCTGCATGATTTACCAAAGAGAAAGTACCACAAGGTTTGCATTTTAAAATACATTTATTATTTGAAGCATGCAGCTAACATGTTAGTCTGTAAGGAATGCTACAGACATGAATGAGAAATATGTCCACTTACTGTGTTTTGCTCTCCAGATGTGTTCAGTAAGAGTCAGGCCATGCTGGTAGATGAGCTGAGTCGCTGCAGTACTTTGGGTCTCAAGCTGTTTAACTTTCACCCTGGAGCTTCGATAGACAGCAGCCCAGAGAAATGCATGGAGAAGATCGCCCAAGCTATCAATCACGCACACCAGCAAACCTCTGCCGTTGTCACAGGTGAATTAACCATGAAGGTTTCCAGAGTTGTGTGCTACTGCTGAACTGCTTATTTCTTTATTTCATCTCTACAGTGCTTGAAAATATGAGCGGTCAGGGAAGCACTATTGGTGGGAAGTTCAGTGAACTAAAAACCATTATAGACCAGGTTCGTGACAAGACTCGTGTGGGAGTGTGTCTGGACACTTGTCATGCTTTTGCAGCAGGTGCAGTTCCCATCTTTATGTTACATTTTATACATTACAACATTATGTCATTATATGAGATGGAAAATTGAAGTGATTGTATTTAATGAAAGAAAAGGTTGTGAATTTCACCATTAAAAACCACACTTTTACGATCAAGCAGTTTACCATTAGGTTTTTTTTTCCGACATATCATTGAATGGTTTATACCATTGGAACCACAAGATTCTGTGGAATTCCTGTGTTTATCAAGTAGCTGAAATTGATTCATGTCTGTTTAGGATATGATATTTCACCTCCTGGAGGAGTGAAGAATATGCTTGATGAATTTGACCATGCTGTTGGACTTAATTATTTGAAAGCCATTCACCTGAATGATTCAAAAGGTATGAAAGTTTTATGTAATATATTTATATATTTGTTTAGCGAAAAACTAAAATTCCAGACAAAAAAAGCCATTTTAGTGTAGTTATAGAAGCAAAAATAATCAATAAGTTATATCAACTAAATGTCTGATCTAGAGATGTTTAGTTTAATATATTTTTAAACTTAATATACAAAGCTTTAATAAATTATACGAACAACATTATGATACTGTTTGAGTCATAATTTTGGTAACCTTTTCCCACAAAGCTTAAAATTTTGAGTTGGCTCATTATGCGTTGCAGAAGGTTGTTTTAAATTAAGTTTTTTTTACTGTTTTCCGTGTGTAAAAAATCTGTAATATTTTGTCTCTAGGGCAACATGTCTGCGTTAAACCAACACGAGGAGATGTACATGCTAATGTGCAGCTGTAACTAATGTATAGCTGTAACTATGCTCATAATGTTAACTAGCTGCAATAATATTCATTTAACATAAAAAATATCTTACAAAATGTCAGAAAAATGTCAAATAACGCACAACTAAGGTGCTTGAGATCTATACTAAAATGCTAGGTCAATTTACATTACATAATGTACCTTTAGATTTTATTGAGCGATCTCTGTGGTGTGTTATTATTGACCTATAAATCCTCAGCAACAAAGATAACTGTTTCAATTGTTGCCATAGCTTTCTATTTTAAAACCTGACTGTGTGCCTTCTTGTTTGATTACCATATGCTAAATCCATTTTCTGTGGCACATTTCCTTAAAAGGAAAACTAGGCTCCCATTTGGACCGCCATGAGGACATTGGATATGGTCAAATAGGTATCACTGCGTTCAAGGAAATTGTGAACGAGCCTCGAGTGGATAACATCCCTCTGATTCTGGAAACTCCTGGTCGGTGAGTTTCAAGCTGACACAAAGAGCATGGCACTAATGTTTTAAAAATGTCAGATTTCATTCCTTTTTTTTTTTTTTACATTAAAAATACTTACTTTGATCTACCTTCTTTTTTAGCCCGGGTTTTGAGTATGCTGAACAAATTGAGCTCCTTTATTCCCTTTGTGAAAAAAGCTGAAGATGTCCAAGGAATTCTATTACTGAATTCTATTTAGAAACCAAAGAATTATATTATTAGCATTTCCTGCAGTTTAGTTATTATTGAGTGGCTTTAGATACATTTGTTTTTAATTGAAAAAAAAGTTGTTTTTTGCATTCTTGGTGTTTTCTTTTCTTCATTTATAGCTTTTGTACAAAGTTAGAAATTAGTTTCCATTGGCATCCATAGTAAAACTCTGTGAAAGTAACTACAAGTAAACATTATAATTCATAAAAAAAAAAATTTAACCACACGAGGGAGCCAGGATCTAGGACATAGGCACATACAGTGCCTACGACATCTATGGCAACAGTAAGCCTTTTATTGAACCCTACATGCTACTGTGTGCTGTATTTATTTCACATATTCTTCCAGAAAGTAGTCTTTTGTGTTACATTTACCACATTCATTGTTGGCCGTCTTCAGACATCACCCAAGCCCCAGTTGCCAGGTCGCAGCTGCTTACACAGAGGGAGCAAAAAGCCACCCCAGTCTTATTCAGACCACACAGGAATGCCTCATGCTGTCCTGCGAAAACACATTTTATTTAGCCTCCCATCTGTATGCACAGAAACCTATAGCGGCCATTTTAGACTTTTAAAGTAGCTGCAGGAAGGATGTTTCAGAGTGAGAATTTATACAGGAAGACAAAAGTGCCTCACAGTGGAATGTGCTTTTCTCTGCCAACCAACAGGAAATATCAGTCAGGGAGTTAATAAACCACAGGCATAAGCAGAGGCACTAGGAATGTTAATCACAAGGCAGTACGATTGAATGAAAACCTATGGTTCGCTGTGACTTTTGTGACTTGATGAAATAAAAGGTTTTGAAAACAATGTCAAAGTTATCGTGTCCCTTGTTATTCAACTTCTGACTTCTAACTGCAATTTTACAGTCTCATTAATGGATGGATGCATTCACATCTAAAATATTGTTATAAGAAAAGGTGGTTTATGAAATGGCTGGTTTATTTTTTTAGCATATATTTAATCCAATTTTAAAGTGAAAGAAACTTTTTTGTTAGATGTTTATGTTAATTTAAATCAACACACTTACTTGTTCTGCAGTTGGATCATGTAGACTTTGTATAGATCCAAGTTTCAGTCTCAACTTCATATCAAATCCTGTTTTGTGCTGACCCTCGCTCAAAAATCAGTCTGGAGAAAAATGGCTTGAGCTAACAGAGCTACCTATTAGTCTATTAGTAGATCAGCTGGTGCTTTTAACTCCATAAATAATAGTTAGCCACTCAGTCCTTAAAGGTTCTTTTGATGGGAATAAATGAACAGAGTTTGGTACTTCTTTACATCCTCAAACATCACAAACCTGGCATGACTGGTATGATGATTAGTAAAGTATGTCTGACAGATTTGAGCGATGTAATACTAGATGCTCAAACATCAAATTTATTGCAAAAGCTTCTATAGTTTAAACCATATACGCTTGTTAAGATCAGATGGAATCTTTTAGGAGTCTGTGGGAGTTTTTGCTGCCTGCATGTGGGAAACTTACAAATAAGTGGCCTAATTGTAAATGCCCATAAATGTACTTAACAGCACATTAACAGACTGAAAGGCTCATAAACCAACTGACTTGGTATAACAGGATCACAAATCACTGAATCATTTTCTTCCCACAAATCATCCTAAAACAATACCTCTTATTTAGTTTCAGCATTAAACGTTTTTTTTTGTCAGCAAGAAAACACAAATGTGATATTTATACACAATGTAAAACCACATGACTGTACAGCGCTCAGCTCGACTTGCACACTCCAGCAAACACATTTAACGAGGCACTCATTTAACGCTGCAGTTGGTAAAAAAGCTGCATATGGTTTGGACTGCATCTCCTGACCCTTATGGAGGAATTTTCCAGAGTGGTGGCTGGGCATGGAGCCACAGAACGACAGGCCTACACACACACACACACACACACACACACAAAGACCACAGCAGCCCAGCGGCCACAGGCTCCAATCCTGGTTTCCAGGAGTCCTGTTGCCTAGGTAACCAAACACATAACAACCAGAGCCTGTTCGGTCCAACCAACATTCACTGCTCTGAGTTTCGTTGCAGGATGCAGCTGGGCATGGATTTGATCTACAAAGATTTTATACATCTCTTTAAAAGTTAAAGTCGATCAACACAGATGGGTCTAGATGGGTCTTACATGTCATTTTTCATGACTCAATATGACTTAAATATGGGTAAAGTTATTTAACGAACCCCCATCGATGGTGACTCTCTAGGGGTGAGCATGGCATGGTGCCTAGGAAGTCCGTAAAGAGACTTGGGTGGGAATCAGTCCATATGTCAATCAATATGCGAATGTCTTGGTTTTAGAGGGCAGATTTTTAGATGATGAATAAAAACAGAAATGATGTGATTGTTAAAGGATGGCAGTGTTTACAAAGTAATAAACAGTAATTCTATTCAACCTGAGAAAGTGACGTTTTCATCCTCTTCAAGAGGCTGGTCCTTTCTTGTGGCTTAGTGGTTCATTTCGAGTTTAAATCACACGCTTATATTCATTTTCCGGTCTTGGTTCCCCTTTCTTTGTCA